>JAVTVY010019471.1:0-70951 GCA_036873755.1 Hanleya hanleyi | reverse complement strand
GTGTATGCCTCGACTAGCAACACCTACTGCGATATAGGCCTAAAAGATCCCCCATTAAAATCCACCCTCCATTCCAGCCCGAATTCATATATGTCTCGCTCGTTCGAAGTTCCAACCCAGTCTGACGATCTCAGAGCATGCAACGGAGCATGCCAGTTCAAGCTCCTGCCCAAAACCGGTTTGGAGCAATCTCCTGGCATGTACGATTTATTTCGAGGTAACAGGGCTAGCAGTTTGGATCGTAAAGCTATCCCTGCAACACCCCTCCCCGTTTTCTTTTTGGCGAAGGTGTTACTTCGCCTAGATAGAACCCTTCTCGTCGCAGGCAACCGCCGTTCTAGCGCTGCCAACGATTACTAAAACACGAGACAAAGACGTGAATTCTCCATGTTATATCACATGTGTCAAAATCCGTAACATGCAGTGTACAAAAGTACACTGCGCTCTAAAAATACCCAACTTCAATAAAATGGTAACCATCCCACTAGTCCAGTGTTATTACCAGACTGTCTATAATAACACCCAAACCCACTAAAAATCTCGCTCAAATGGTCAGTCTCATGGGACCGATCATTTTATTTCTCAAAAATATAATCAGCGGGCCAGCCTACCAGCTTTACGGCCCAAATAAATACAATCGGCCGCATGGGTCTGCTCACTTTAATTCTTGAAAATATACTCTGCAGGCCAGCCTACCAGCTACATGGCCGCAATAAATACGAGAACATTATTCAAACCAGGACTAGTATCTAGACTATAAATTGGCAGGCCAGCCTACCAGCTACATGGCCGCAATAAGCACCAGTCCGTCATGAAATCCACCACTGGAACAAGCCTATAAACTACTGGCTATATATTGAGTTCCCCATTCTCCCTCCCCTAATAATTTCAAGGCTCGCATTCGTCAGCAGCCAACAATTTCGATTGGAAGAGCCCTTCCAGGGCGTACGCACGAAGAGTCAGAAACGTGTGCGCGCACTACACGCCACTGATCCCAATGTACATACGCTCCCGCAAACGGCTACCCACCAGAGAGAATGTTTGCAGAGGAAACAACCATAATTGCTACACCTCCACAGATATCAAGCTCACACTCACAAAATCGTTGAGCTCAGAACTAGAACAGGGTTGAGACTATAATCGAATAATGACGTATATATTCAGCTATCCTGCCCCAATAAATTATAACGGGTACTACAAGATATCGGATACACAACTCTCATCAGGGCTTCATGACGAAGGCATGGGATGAAGAGGGACTAGTCTACCTCAACCCCAGGTCTTCGGCATGGCTACCCGCACTACACATATTCTCATACTGTATCTTCTCCATGTCACTCCATATATTAACTTCACCACATAAACTTCCATGAACGTGCCACATAGCATAACACACACAGAAAAACCCACAAAGAACACAGTTATACAATCTCAACAGAAGTCACATAAAAACGCGAGTGACGCGTATATCTACCACACAGAATCTTCACACACAGAAATTATCTAATCACACAGCAACCATCGAACCCAGGCGTCCAGCACCCGGTTCCCTCACAAAGATTACTTAAACACACCTAGTTCACCATAACGCACCAAATGCTCCCATAACACACTACACGTATAACGCCGCAGCAAACATCACAATTTCCGAACATCCAACTTTCGAATACACACGAGGGTTCTCCAACACACACCATAATTCAAGAACAATAGTTCCAAAAATACAAATTACATTACACAACACATTACGAACGATTTGGGTCTAGAATTTTATGTATTTTTTTCTTGAATTCCACAATGCCTCAAAAAACATCCTGTACAACAAAACCAAATCAATCCCCAAATAGGATAATTTCACATAGAAAATCAAAACTAAATACAATATATCCATCACTGCATACACGTGATGGTACACAACCATATATCTCCACCAAGCTGACGCTATACTACATCGCTTCAGACGCATACACAAAATGCGTCACCAATGGCCCATCAACTAACTTCACCATTTATCAGTTACTGGCAGAGCGAAATGGAGCCCACATTGGACAAGTCACCATTCCATAAAAATTCAAACTGCAAAAACCTTGTGTCTCCAATAACCAAGGTTTTATCCCTAAAATCTACAACACATCCATAGGCTGACAGGAAATCGAAGCCTAGCAACAGGTCGTCAACCAAGGGTGCCACCACTATATTTCCAGTACAGTGAAAATCGGAGATGGACAATGGGACATGCCGAACTAGCATTCCCATACTGGTCATTCCTCGGAATGCACCAGTCAACCGAATAGGCGAAGACGACAACCCCTGAAGACCCAACCTAGCAAATAGATGTTCACTCTTGACGGTGACTTGGGCGGCCGTGTCTACCACAGCAGTCACCGGCACAGACCCAACCTTAACTGGAATGGACATCGCCCACCCCTGGGAACGAGACTGGGATTAACATCTCTGACTGCTGCAGTAAGTTCAATAACACCTGCCTCGTCTCCCCTGGACGACCCCACCCCGTCATTTGCAGTTGCTAATTCAGCCCACCCATCTAAATCATGTCTAGTAGGACAAAAACGGCTTATGTGGCCAGGTTTACGGCACGAGTAACAGAGTCGCGGTGGACGGAAGGGTCGCGATGACCGACGGCGAGGGGACCTCTTGTTTATCCCTTCCCCTTCTGCCTTACAATCATCAGGAAAAGCCTCCCCCACTGAATCAACATTAACAGTTCTACATGTAACCGTCTGAAAATCCAACTCCCTCAGATTATATCGTGAGGAGTTCACATAACTCAAGGCTTCCGAGATTGTTGTGGGGCTCTTTTCCATAGCAAATCTCACAGCCTGTATTTCCCTGCATCCCCTAAGAAAATGTTCCACCGCTACCGACTCAATAGCCTTTTCCGGTGCATTCGGATACCCGTCCCTTGCCAACCTAGCGCATCTAAAAGCAAACTCCTCTAAAGTATCTTCGGGATCCTGCACTTCCGCTTGCAAACGCTGCCTAACTGCACGCGGAGGTTCCCTACTATTATAATGGCATTCCATTGCCTTGAGGAGCATATCAAACGAGGCTTTGACTGCCTCCGATTGATAACTGTAAAACACCATGGCATCGCCATGAATACAGTCTGTTAATTTCCTAAGACACTGGTCTTTGTCCCACTTTCTACTTTCAGCTTCCAACTTAAATTTAACCCTAAATGGAACCCAGTCCCCTCTGGTCCCTGAAAACACTAAAGTCTTGGGAAGCCGGGGACTTTGACTACGGTAGCGTTCTCGGGATACATGTCGTTCGGTTGATCTCGATCTGGACGAGCATTCGCTACATTTACTAGGGGAGGCCTCAACCTCCCCCTCGGTATCAGTAGCGGACACATCGGCCAGATTCCCATTATCTATATCCCCTTGAAGATATTGTTTCCCTACCATAGCATTGTCTAAAAACAACTCATTCCTATTTACTGGGCATTGGAAGTTCGGAGCTGAAGTGTGGCCACTGGGCGGTAACTGATTGAATACATTATCTACATCCCTAGTGTCGTCTGGAAACGCCAGACCAGCGTCCAGTCCTGTTGTTCCATTTAGATCTAGTGGACATAGGGGGTTGGGAAGTGTAGCTGATGCATTCACTTGAACATGTGGTTCATTTTGATGAACAGGGGCTGCGTTCAATTGATTTGTAGTCTCTCCCCCACCCTCAATCAATTGTTCAGGTCTATTATTTACAACAGGAGTTGGGTCCGCCTGACCAGCGTCCCCCGTTGTCTGTTCAGACGTCGCATGTGATGAACTCTCTGACCCCTCCCTGCTTGGAGCGCTAAGTAATGTAACAACAGTCCTCATATCCAAACCTACTTGTTCCATCTTATCATTAACTTGACCTATTTGAGTGTTTACTTGTTGACCTAGTTGGTCAACTTTAACATCCACTTGTCCTACGTTAGTTTCCACTTGTCCTACTTTAGTTTCCACTTGTCCTACTTGTTGACCTAGTTGTTGACATTGTACCACTATTTTCTCATCCAACTGGCCTATCTGAAGCTCGTATGCCTTGACATCGTCATGCAACTGGCCCATTTCTACATCCAATGCATTTACTTGAGCCGTTATTTCAACTTTCCATGATCCAATGATTTCTTCAAGACGACGGTCAACTAAAGCATTAATGTATTCCGGACTTCCCGATAAGTCTAAACCTAGTATCTGCCCATCTAGCACCAGATCGGCTACATGCCCGGCACTAAACTGAGTCGCCTGCATAAAATGCTTAAAACTAAGCAACCTGCACTCTTCCTGCAAGGCTACCACACGTGCACTTCGACTACTCCCCACCCCTTTCAATTTTTGCAGTGCTTCCTCTGTAGCCACTGACACATCAATGGGCCCTAAATCTGCCATGTTAACAAAAGTGGAACGATATACGGTATATGCAAACAAGTCCAAAAAAATAAGGAATACCCAATCAAAATCTAGTCAAATAAATTCAAATATATCAGACTTTCAGTGAGTTTCCTTCTAGAAACTCACTAAAGCAACTGAAAGACAGCCCACATTGGTATGTCCACTACAAAACAACAAATCTTACACCAAAATAAATAGCAGTGTCAACTCCTCACATTCAGTGAATGAAAACAAATATTCAAACATGTGCAGGTTCGAGTTCAAACTGACGAAACACTTTTATGAACCAAATTAATTGTGCCTAATCGGCCATATCCATTAGGAAAAAAGAAAAAGAACAAGACCCATCTCTAGAACAAGTGCAACACGCGTTACCACACAGTCAACACGTTGTTGCAACTTCTCTATTAATCTTGCACTATTTCAATTTACAACTAATTATGAATAGGGCACTAAAGAAACCCAGGGTGGACCAGGGGGAAAAAAAAAAAAAATCAATTATCAAATTATCAATTGTGCCCGAAAAACAAAGTCAGGCCACCTGTGTTCAACATAAATAGATCTTATATTAACACAGTTTCCCGTGCCTGGAGGAATACAACACAGAATACAAACTAGATTTTAAACTCGATCACATCGAAGCGCTAATAACGCATTGTCGGATTACTATTGTCGCAGTGACAACACCATGGCTTCGCAATGAATACTATAATATATGGCAGCGACAACACCATGGTGTCGCCATGAATGTGGCTCGCATGACTGATAATGCCCCAAGCTGTCAACTGAGCAATCAGAATCATGTATTGGACAACCAAAATGTAGGCAATATATATATATTATTTAGCCGACCAGTTGACAGCCGACAAACCGTTAAAAAAAAATGTATATATATATATCTTGAAACAGAAAAAAACGGGTTTCGCTTTTATCAGGACGGGAAAAACGTTAGCAGAAGACAAAGTCACATTGACCCGCGAACAATCTGAGCATTTACTATTGTATTCCAACGCCCAATTGTATTCCAACTACAGATTTCTCATAAACGTTGACAAATCTCCAATCCCAATCCAAAGACCCATCAATATAGCAGAAATCTCACACAAAAGTCAATCTCAGAAACAATACAATTCAATCGCACAGAAACACATAGACAGCACCACACAGTAACACCTGGAGTGACAATGGACAAAAACTTCCATAAAAATTTTAATCTCCCCAATATACAAGCTCAATATGATAACCCAGTAAAAATATTTGAAAATTGTATAACCCTGCCAGGCTCAAATTATTCCATTAGTCAATTTGTCCGGTTTTTACCAATCTATTGACCAGGAACGGCCAAAATGCCACTACTAATAACACTTCGCGTTTATCACAGGACAATAATGCTGTATATACCACGACACCAATTGCAATGAATGAATAGAGTAAATCCACTATTCCCAAGACCTGGCTAAATACCAGGAATATATTTAATAGTACGGGCCGAAATGAACACTTCGAGTCCCTCAAAGAGACGAGCGATTAATTGCCCCATTACACAGATCTATATATATACTGTTGACAGTGCTAAATTATACCGCATTGGCCGTACTATAATAACACAGTGTGCCTATCACAGGTTAATAATACGGGTACTGTATATACAGCGACACGAAGTTTATTGAATGCATACGACCGATGCACTGTTTACGAGAAATGTTGGCTAGCTCAGCCGGCTATATACCAGAAAAATATTTGATAGCGTGGACTGAACTGAACACACTAGTTTCATAACGAAAGACGGGGAAAACGGCTAACCGGCCCCTACATGTATATCACACAGACCAGTGTGATCATACAGTCAAACTTCACTATCGCGTACCTAGCCTATCGGCCGAGACAAAAAGACCTGTCTAACACAATACACAGCCTGCCAGCCGTGAAAAGATTTATACAAAATTATCGCGACCAGAATAGCCCAATATCAGGATGACCGACTCCCGGTAAACAATTCTACATACACTCAACCTGTGCAAAGCCGGCCAAGAAAACAGGGAAGGTGGGGAACGCGAAGTGAGAGGACAAATGGCCGACTTCCACACCGCGTTTGTTTATCGAGATTTTCGCAGTCTGGTTTACAGGCGTAAATCCTCAACCGTATCAATATTAATTTTATCTCTGATCACCAGATGTAGTAGCGATGTGTGCCTAGGCTAGCAACACCTACTGCGATATAGGCCTAAAAGATCCCCCATTAAAATCCACCCTCCATTCCAGCCCGAATTCATATATGTCTCGCTCGTTCGAAGTTCCAACCCAGTCTGACGATCTCAGAGCATGCAACGGAGCATGCCAGTTCAAGCTCCTGCCCAAAACCGGTTTGGAGCAATCTCCTGGCATGTACGATTTATTTCGAGGTAACAGGGCTAGCAGTTTGGATCGTAAAGCTATCCCTGCAACAGTCTCTAATAAACCAATTACTTCAGGCAGTACTACTACAAACATCATAAAAAGCCTATATTTTCAGCTCTTACTTGTCAATACCCTTTACCATTTTAATGCCTTAAGAAGACATTAGCAGAAGAAAGTCTCATTAAAAGTCTATTAAAAATGATTAAATGTTGCTGAAAATGGACACAAATGGCAGTAAGACAATAAATCTCTCTCCAGAGCCATCTATGGTAATCCCTCTAATAATTCAATTACAGGAACTGATATTTTTCATCAAACAATCTGAAGGTGATCAAATTTATTAGAACAGAAAGTTGATAAAATGGTTCTAAATCATGCATATAATCAATCATTAATTACTTCTTTATTTCAATAAATTTTTAGGGTGATTAAATATTAGAACTGAATTTTGTCCCTGTAATTTGGAGTGATTGAAATGATAGGGGGATTGAATTATTAGAGGTATTAACATATACATGTCAATCTGAATTAACTGACCTGGTTGTATAATGGCAGTTATACCTCCTGCAGGTAACTGCATGGACATGCCGCTGGACTTTGTGGTGGTTGTATTGAAGGAGGCTGGATTCGACAGAGTGTACATACTCGAGGAAGGCTGCATGTAGGTCGTGCCCGGAGCAGTGAACACTGAAGCACTTGTGCTGACCTGTACAGGGACGGGTTGGGCAGTCTGGACATTGGACGTGGTGTGTGCAGCAGCAGGATATGCCTGGACAAACTGCTGTTCCTGACTGCCTGTTGATGCGATCACCTGACCTATGGCTGTTGTGTATACTGTAGGCTTCAACCCCTGTAACTCAGTCTGTAGAATAGAATGACAGAAACATGATAATCAGACCCATAGCCAGGAGATATCAAGGGATGGTTCGCTTTCGCATTCAAAGGGCATACAGATAAAGGGGCACATAGGGAGTTCATAAAGATAAAGGGGTGCATAGACAGTTCACTTCCATCTGAAAATCAAAATTTATATTATTCCCAAATAAAATGTTTTGCTCTGTAATGGTTCCCACAAAAACCTCCATTACTTCCTGAAATTTCAAACATTTCCAGGGCATTGAAATCACAGATATATTCTGCTAGATTAAGCAACTATGGTAATCCCTCTAATAAATGAATCTCACTATCGACGTTCGAGTAGGCCTACACCCCAATTTTAGCTTAATATTTTATCTAAGCTTCCGTTAAATATGATCACCCACACCTCTTCACAATCGCCATTTCCAACAAAACTTTGATCATGTACGAGTTTTCATGTGACGTTTATGTGGAAACGTAAACCAAAACCTGAATATTAGACCTTAAATTCTGTTTGTTGGTGAACAAGCTCAAACAGGTCTATTTCCTTTAGAGCTAAATACTAAATTATTTTGTATTAAGCTCTAAAGGACAAACTCTTAATCATTGGTAGGCTTTGGAGTCCTTTGAGATCGACATCTCGTGCATTGTCTCTTTGAATGGGACTTTTAATAACTACAGCCATCTTTTCTGTTATCATCTGGCCTGGGATTCCAGCTGCTGAAGTTTAATTTATCAACTGGAATATAATCTGTGGGTGTAACCTTCAGAACACTTCTGTAATCTCACTATAACATGATGATATGCTCAGGAAGATAGGGAGTTTTTCAGTTTTTGGAGGCTGTGACCTTGACCTTTGACAAATTGATCTCAAAATGAATATGGCTCCTCTTTGCCATGCGAGTAAGGTATACCCAAAGTTTGGTACCAATCCATACCTTGAAACTAGAGATATCGCATGGACAACAAATGTTAATGGATGAATGGACAGAATGCAACATCGCATTACATGACCTCATCTTCGACAGGCATATGAAAATGTGATTTTTAATGATTTCTTGATTTTGAGGTCACAGTGACCATGACACATCGTGTCCCTCTAATGTATTTACTGGCACAAAAAAAAAAATTTTTAATGATTGATTTTGGGGTCACAGTGACCTTGAGCTAAATTTTGGAACACTACACATCATCTTTCCTCAATGTATCAATGGACACAAAAAATTTGGTACGTGACACATCATGTCCCCCTAATGTATCCACTGACACAAAAAAAGAAGTAATTTTGAAAGATTTCTGATTCTGGGGTCAGTGACCTTGACATAAATTTTGCTATATGAAAAATCGTCTCCCCTTTAATACATCAATTGACACAAAAAATCATGATTTTTAACAATTTCATAATTTTGGGGTCACAGTGACCTTGACCTTCGACCTTGACCTAATCTTTGGTATGCGACATTCCATTTCCCCCTATTGAATCCACTATCATTTCCTGATTTTTTAGTCACAAGACATTGACCTTTGACCTCTGACCTCGACCTACATTTGGTATGCAACACATGGTCTCCCCCTGGGGCATTCACTCACCAAAAATTAGAACTGTAGATAGAAAATGATCGAAGATTTCCTGATTTTTAGGCAACAGTGACCTTTGGTATGCAACAATTTTGGTATGCAACACATCGTCTCCACCTAGTGTGTCCACTCACAAAAAAATTGCAACTGTGGACAGAAAACGTTCACAGATATAGACTGGACACGAATGCTTCAGTGATTTACTGTTTTTCAGGCCAGTGACCTTTGACCTCTGAACTCGACCTTCATTTTGGTATGCGACACATCGTCTCCCCGTAGGGTACCCACTCACAAAAAATTGGAAATGTATATAGAAAACCATCCCAGGTATAGACCAGAAACGAGGGATGGACGGATGGACGGACGGTCACACGGATGGAACCGCCATCACATAATACGTCCGCCTTTTAGCAGGCGTATAAAAAAGAATAGGACTGCAGAAATATTGGGAACACTAATTCATTCTTGCCTACTTTTTACAACAAAATCAACATTGAGAATAAGAGTCCATTCAATCGCTACGTTTTTTCGGGGATGCCCTCCTTCAAAGTGCACTTCCAGTGATCGATGTATTAGAGACTCTACCATAAGTTGAATTAATCTGAGGATACAAGCAAAATAAATAAAATCAAATTGCAGATTTTTTCTGCAATGATCACCAATCATACGGACAAGGCCTTGCCTGAAAAATCAAATCTTTATAACTCTGTTTTCACTGTCATGATGGTCTGTGATAATTCACCAAAATCACAGGAGCCACGCATTACACATGTGCCAGACTTTATCAACAGAACATGAAACTGCAGGTTATACATCCATATGTACTCCTTTGGAACATGACTTTGCTGTGTTGTGATATGATCATATACATCTATGTCAACGAGCTGATTTTCTTTGGTTCAATACGATGTGATGCGCAGGTGAATCACAGCTGGCAAGTGACACCCGAGTTGATCTACATGCTATGGATGGCTCTGCAATTTATGGTTAATTTGTCCAGACTTTCCGTTTAAATGAACTGTAAATGAAGAAACATGCCCCATTTCAGTCAGAGCATCAATTTTGTTTGTAAAACTGAGCAACAAGTTAACAAACTGTATTGAATGAGTCACAAGTTATTAAATATACTGAAAAAGTAACAAGTTATCAAAATGTATTGAATGAGCAACAAGTTATCAAAATTTATTGAATGAACAACCAGTTGACAAAATGTATTGAATGAGAAACAAATTATCAGAATGTATTGAATGAGCAACTAGTTGACAAAATGTATTGAATGAGCAAGTTATCAGAATGCATTGTTATCAAAATGTATTGAACAACAAGAAGTTATCAAAATATATTCAATATACATGTAACAATTTTTCAGAATGTGTCAACATGAGCAGAAACATGTAATTAATAAAATTCATCAAAAGAGTAATAGGTTAACACAGGTATTGAATTAACAAGAAGTTATCAAAATGTATTGCAAGATTTCATTGAAAACTGATCAAAAAGTGAAACTATGAATTGATTTACAACAAATTCCCTGCCTTGCCCTTTCAAAACTGGAAAGCCGGCCTTAACATGCATTCTTTCAACACACTGAATCCATCCCTCCTAAAATCAGAACAGTGTACAACATTGACAAGTAACTTGTAACACGTTCTATAAGGAAATCCGCAATATTTGTGTTTTCCGAATTGGAAATAAGGTTGCATAGGTTGAAAGGTAGGTTTTAATATATTTTTTTATTATTAATGTATTTTTTAAATATTGCTCAGTGCATATGGGATTTTGCATTTGCCAACCGAATTTTTTTTAAACAGAAAATATATAGGTAGGGTTGGGCGAAACTTATTTTGGTGAAGCAGACTAGCTAGGTGCATGTATTGCAATATTGTTCTACTCTGTTAGAGCCAAAGAATTTACTTATGTAGGACTTGATAAAAAAATCTTCAAATAATGGCACTACATGTGCTTTGTAATACTATTATCCATTTATATATTTGAACAAATACTTGTCAAGGTTTATCTTGAAATGTGTGGATGTACCTTTATTTGAGCTGCAGCTTCTGGAAGCACCAACAAATTACAATTCTATGTAGATTTGTTAGTTCCATGTGTCTATATAGTGTTCTAGCCAGCAAGAAGAGCAAGTAATCATTTATAAGTGCCCACCAGACTTGGTTTTTGAGATCCCTAGGGCTGATAAAGGACCATCATTCAAAGTCTATCCATTCTATTCCTGACTTAAGTATGGGGAACATAAGAAAAAGGGCAAACAGCCAAACAGAGAGGCTGGTATCATGGGTATAGGCAGTAAGTGTTACCTTACTTATATACATGCACTACCAATATAGTGATGGGTTCCCCCCTACTGTGCTGAAATGGGGATGCCTCCTATGAGTGTCAGCTGTTCTAACTGACATTTACCATCAAAGCCAGAGCACATCCAAAACTAAGGGAGGTAGATAGGAAAAAAAAGAAAATTGCTACGGTACCAGTCTACAGATGGTGCATATACATGTATGTGCGTGCAGTTAACATTGAGAAGTGCAGTGTTTACATTATTATACATAAATTTATATAGCTGTACAGTATAGCTTTCCACATATGCTGTCATTATAATAGTATTGATGATGATTGAGAAGAAGCTTAACTATTTTGCTACATATCTGTATAACAGTTTATCACTGCTCTATTCACTTTGATTACTCAAACCTTAAACAAACAAGCTGCAGAAATGCATGAAATCTGTTATATCTTTTATGTGGCACTGGTCATAATTAAGGTAACGACACTTGTTTCCCATCTTCACAAGTCCAGGAAAATCCTAAATCCCTTCATTTACGTGGATATTTTTGGTGGTTAGGATGAGTTCTTGAGTCGTTGCCTGTATTATACAATCTCGTACATTTCATCCTTCACACTTGTTTTGAATTAGCATGTCGGTATCTCAAGCCTGCAGTTTTTGTTTTGCATCCTGATGTCGATTTCAGCCTGACATCAAAGTAGTTTGGCCAACCATGAAATTCAAACCTGTCACATCTCATACCTCGCAGCAGATTGGCGTAATCAGCTAGCTGAGTATGTTCACTGATACGGTTGATTTAGAGGTTACCCCTTGATCTATTTATATCCAGAAGTGCTATCGGTATAACAAACCAAGCCAGTGCATCGATAGCAACAGATTAATCGATACACTGGCTTGTCAGGAAGCTTGTTTCCTTGTTTCCTGTCTGACTGTTTTTCAAAAGCGATGTGGTTGGGGTCTTACTTTTCATTATTTACTATATACTCATTATTTGAAATAAATTCAGCCACCAAGTTTGGGAATGTTTAAACAAATGAGTTACCTTTCCAGATGAGACTTTCCAGGAGATCATATTATTTGCCATTTCCATTGTGAACTGTGACATATCTTTCAGGTTGTTGGGCAAAATGAGGTTCACTTGAACATTTTATGAGAAACTGCTTGGAAAGTGCATCAAAGTAGGAAAAACAACAAATAGTGAAAATAAATGAAAATAATGGGAAAAATTAGGTGATAGGTTAAATGATATGCGGGTGGGACAAAGAATCATTTGTGACAAGCCTTCATCAACTCTATCCACAGATTTAAAACTCAAAACAGTTTCCACATAAATGTAGTTGGTTTTGATGAAGTTAATTCTGTTGAACATTATTTCACTATGAACTGTTCCTACAGTACATGGAAGGAAATACATTCTCCCTATAATTTTTCAGTCTTTTACAATTCATATTCAGAAAGTATTTCTCCCTTTAATTTTTCAGTCTTCTACAAATCTGATGTTCACAAATTCATTCTTTCTATACTTTTTCAGTCTTCTATGTTCACAAATACATTATGTTCACAAATTCATTATTTCTATAATTTGGAAGTTTGGGGCTTGTAAATACAAAGAACATGGATTAATGCTAGAAACTTGAGTTTCAGAATCCAACAGTTTCAGTTCCCAGATCTACATATACTGTAAAGTGGGGTGAATAGGGACATGGTGGTGAAAGGGACAAAAAATAACAAGATGCCCATATATCTGGAATTAACATTGGTCCAAATTTCAAGGTTGTTTAATAGCCTTGATTCCAATTGGTAGCTACATGTAGCAATCCAGAGAAAGGTCTACAATTTTGTGCTTCTGAGAATGTAACATATATCACATCTTATATTGAATGATAAACTAACGAGCTTAACTCTTGGTAACTAGTTGACCTTCAAGCAAGAGCCGAGAGCTCACATATCCCACACTGAAATCGACAATAGTAAAACACAAGAAAATAGTAGTTTTCCTGCAAATGGATTCCTTTCAGCTGAGAGAATTTTTCATGAAGGAAGAAGAAAGTGATGAAGTAAACCTTTGTTCTTGAGTTAATAAACAGATATGAAGTTCATGAAGTCTCCCCATTGAATTAGTAAATGTATGGTTTTTATTTCACAACAGTTTAACTAAATGTAGCTGTTTCAAACATGGGAGACAACTCCACAGGACAAATGCCATAAACATGTAGGGGAGAGAACTCTGAAAACTTGATTCAGTTTTGAGGGACTGTGACCTTGACCTTTGACAAATTGATCTCAAAATGTATGGCTCCAATCATACCTTGAAACGAGATATCACATGGACAACTTGTGTTAATGGATGAATGAACAGAACGCAACATCGCATTACACGACCTCGTCTTCGACAGGCATATGAAAATGTGACTTTCAATGATTTCTTGATTTTGGGGTCACAGTGACCTTGACCTTTGACCCACATTTTGGTATGTAACACATGTCCCTCTAGTGTATCAACTGGCAGAAAAAAAGTTATTTTTGATGATTTCCTGATTTCGGGGTCACAGTGACCTTGACCTTTGACCTGACCTAAATTTTGGTACACGACACATCGTCTTCCCTCAATGTATCAATGGATTAAAAAAATCCAGATTTTTATGAATTTCATGATTTTGAGGATCACAGTGACCTTGATGTTCGGCCTTGACCTACATTTTGGTTTGTGACACATGTCCCCCTAATGTATCTACTGACACAATTTTTTATTTTTTTTAAGATTTCTTGATTCTGGGATCACAGTGACCTTGACTATTGACCATGACCTAAATTTTGGTACATGACAAAACGTCTCCCCGTAATTTTCTCAATGGACACAAAAAATCATGGTTTTTAACAATTTCACGATTTTGGGGTCACAGTGACCTTGACCTTTGAACTTGACCTACATTTTGGTATGTGAAACATCGTGTCCCCCTAATGTATCTACTGACACAAAAAAATGTGATTTTTAATAATTTCCTGATGTTGGGGTCACAGTGACCTTGACCTAATGTTTGGTATGCGACACTTCATTTCCCCCTATTGAATCCACTCAAAAAAAATTAACTACTTTTTATTGATTTCCTGATTTTTAGGTCACTCTGACCTTTGACTTTGATTCTGGGGTCACAGTGACCTTGACTATTGACCTGGATCTAAGTTTTGGTACACGACAAAACGTCTCCCCTTAATTGCTCAATGGACTCAACAAATCATGATTTTTAACAATTTCACGATTTTGGGTCACAGTGACCTTGACCTTTGACCTTGACCTACAATTTGATAGGCAACACATTGTGTCCCCCGAATATATCTTTTGACACAAAAAAATGTTATTTTTAATAATTTCCTGATTTTGGGGTCAATCACCTTTGACCTGTGACCTTGACCTTTTTTTCAGTATGTGACACTTCATCTCCCCCTATTAAATCCACTCACAAAGAAAGTAGAAATTATTAATGATTTTCTGATTTTTTCAGTCACACTGACCTTTGACCTCGACCTACATTTGGTATGCAACACATCGTTCCCCCCTAGGGCATCCACTCACCAAAAATTAGAACTGTAGATAGAAAACTGTCAATATCAATGATTTCCTGATTTTAAGCAACAGTGACCTTTGACCTCGACCTCAACTTTTGGTACGCGACACATCGTCTCCACCTATCGTATCCACTCACAAAAAATTGCAACTGTGGATAGAAAATGTTCACAGATATACAGATATAGACCGGACACGAACACTTCAGCGATTTCCTCTTTTTTAGGCCAGTGACCTTTGACCTCTGACCTCGACCTTCATTTTGGTACACGACACATCGTCTTCCCATAGGGTATCCACTCACCAAAAATTGGAACTGTAGATAGGAAACTGTCCCAGATATAGACCCGACACGAGAACCGGACAGACGGACGGAAACCACCATCACATAATACGTCCGCCTTTTGGCGGGCATATAAAAAACGTATTCAAAAACTGGATTCTCCAAAAATACTAAACACTGTGTATTTTCTTTTCTTTCTACCTGAAAGAGCAAACATCCATTGTTTAAAACAGATAGTTCTGCAGATGTGAAACAACAAATTAGGTACCCTGGATTAAAGGTGAAATGCAAAGGTTTTCATATTTTCCTTTTTATATTCTTCATGGGTTAGTTAATGATGAAACTAGCAGCCTATCTACTTCGCTTCATTTTATTTGAAGTATTTTGTCTCCTGGTAGCTTTTGATAAGTGCTTCAAAGTTGGTATCTCAAGCCTGACCGATTTCAGAATTGAAATCCACATCGCTTATCTACCCTTGTTTGACGCTAGTTTCTAATGTCACGTCATACCACATGGCCGGACGTCAATACTTGTAACGTTCAGTCTCTGGTCAGCTGATCTGACGTCACAATCGAGGAAAGATAAGTGATGACGTTTTGCAAATCTGGATTCAGCTGGGCTAGGGATATCAACTTGTAAAAAGATTCTAGCAGATAAGATAATTCAAATTAAACCAAGTGCAAGTGAAGTAGAAAGACAGGTATTTCTTTCATTATTCAATCAATATAACATGTAAAAGGAGAATCTAAAAACCTTTGCATTTCACCTTTAAGAAAATTAGTACCTCCTCCAAACACTCAGAACTTTGCCAGTACAACTGGAACTACTGAAGGAATGATCTGGCTATGCATCAGGACCTACATGTAGCCCATAATGTCCTACATGCATGGACTGAAAGACAATTCAGTTCAGTTGGACTAGCCAATTTTTTTTATTTTTTTTTCATCTTTTCCAAAAATGTAGATTATAATCTGGTGTCAATGGGAACTAACTGCTCACCCTGTTAAGAAACACACTTTTTTCTAGATTGGATTTTTTTTTCTTTTTCAAATTATTGCATTTTTGTTTGCCAGTTCTGTATTTCATATAAGTTGTTTTGTAAACTTGTAAATCAGTTTAAACCTAAAAATCAAGAAATCTATTTTTTGATCTGAAGATAAAGTCACCAACTGACTCAACAACGCTAATTTTGAAAAATAATTTAACTTCAAACACTTTCTCTGGTTCAAAATGACCCTGAAGTATTGCGCTATTTTTTAAAACTATGCCATAGTCTCTATCCATCTCATTCATGGGGATAATAGGTATAAACTGAAAAATAATGGTGACTGTCCCAACATTGGGGTAAATAGGGACAGTCACTTTTTTGAAAAAAAATTACGTATTCACTGTCGATATTGAAGTTTTTATAACAATACTGTACAGAGACTAGTGGACATACAAGTAAAATGGTACAACTTCAGGGCATGGCCATACAGGAAAATGGCTACAATGTTCCAACTGCCCAAATCATCCCTATTCACCCCCAGTTTAGGTACCAGCTATATGGTCTGCTTCTTTCTCCCATTTGGAAGCACTATTATCACATATATCCAGCTGAGTGTAACTAAATCTTATACACATGTATTCACCCAGTGAAGAGATTACATGCAGTCTTCATGTGGGGAAGAGATTACATGCAGTCTCCATGTGGGGGGAATTTTAACCATCTTAACACCCATGTCTGCCATATCCATTAGGAAGGAGATAAACAGAGATCTGGTTACAGCCAGATCAGGGGCTCATCTTCAGTAGCAAACTCCCATATAAAGGCTCTCTCCATACCATATGTAACTCACTACCATGTGGCATCCAGCCTCATAGCTCTGTCTATTTCTGACACATCTGTACTTAGCTGCATGCAGTCTTTCCTATATGCCCAGCCTGCATATTTGGAGCAGGGTATATCTTAACCTATGTCTGCAGAGGATGATATACACATACATGTGGACTGGAGGTGAAACAGACTGATACATGTATATCTAAGGATTCCACTAATATGCCTTATATATACAGGCACCAAAATACTTAGCCATTCCTTATTGGCGCATACTTAACTTGTTCAACCTACGACGGATATTCTACACATTATTCCGGAATATTCTGTCTCAACTTAAGGTTCATTATCGCCATATCTTTTTCAAAATGTTGAAAATTGATTTCATGAAAATATTGGTAACTGAGATATTCCACTTCAAAGGTTTATTGAGTCTTGTACGAAGCTGGTACCCTCGCATTTCTTGTACAAAGCTGGTACCCTCGCATTTCTTGTACAAAGCTGGTACCCTCGCATTTCTTGTACAAAGCTGGTACCCTCGCATTTCTTGTACAAAGCTGGTACCCTCGCATTTCTTGTACAAATCTGGTACCCTCGCATTTCTTGTACAAATCTGGTACCCTCGCATTTCTTGTACAAAGCTGGTACCCTTGCATTTCTTGTACAAATCTGGTACCCTCGCATTTCTTGTACAAAGCTGGTACCCTCGCATTTCTTGTACAAAGCTGGTACCCTTGCATTTAAGATTTGATGATGTCATGAAGTGAACTAGAGGTGATTAGACAAACAAATAATGGCATATTTTCTTTTCTGAAATACATAGGATTCTAATTCTTTTACATTTCATTAATTATAATGTGTTAACTAACATATCATTCAATATAACTTTTTACCACTAGTTTCAGAAATAAGGTTACCATAGCAACCAGTCACCAAGTCCTTTATTCCAGGAACTTTAGGTGAAGTGATTTTCTCAATGTGCTCCTATAGCCCTTCATAACTTGTGCAATTTTCAAAGTGAACCCCCTAGTAACCTGTTGAACATTAGGATTTACCACATTTCTACAAAATAATTCACATTTTTCCAAAAACAAACTTAAATAGTTTGCATTAATGCTATAGATGAGTCTAAAAGTCCTAAAATTTATCCAAGACCATTTGGGTTCCCCTTTAAAATTAAATATTTGTACCTACATATTTATTCAGCAGATACAAACTGTTTACTAGAATCATTCAAGTATCTTACTAATGGGAGTTTGTTATCATCAATCAATCTCTGTCTCTAAAAGGGCACCACAAACAAGATTCTTAACTTTTGGAATAAAGAAAATATGTTATGCCCAGACTTTAACAGTCAACAAAATTAAAATACAGATATATGTACACTGCAAAGAGTATTGTTTTGATAAATGAAATCTATCTTTCCAATATGAATTACTAAATTAAAAAAAAAAAATGTACAAAGTAAAAAAAATAACAATTTTAGATGATTTTCTGGGTTTTTTAGCCACAATGATCTTGACCTCTGACATTGACTTCAATTTTGGTATGAGACACATGATCATCTCTATCTACAGTATGCTATGGCAATTCTATTTCCGATATCGGAAATTGAATTCCCGATATCGGAAATTCTAATTTCCGATATCAGGAATTAAAATTTCCGATATCGGAAGTTCATTGGCAATTTCCGATATCGGAAATAGAATTTCCCATATTGGGAATTCATATCGGAAATTGAAGGACATGAATTTCTGATATCGGAAATTTTAATTTGGAAATATTCGGGGATATCGGAAATTCTGATATCGGAAATTCTTGAATAAAAAGCACTTTGGCTTGCCATAGTATGCACTCAAATAATATTTTCACTGTAGATAGAAAATTGCAAAAGATACAGACTGGAAACGATGTGGACAGACAGACAAAAATTGCTGACACATAATATGTCTGAGTTTTTGGCAAGCACATAGAAATGGAAGGAGGGGGGCAGGAATTAAACAAAAAATTTAATTGTTTGAATGTGTTATACCTTTGAATCCTCTTCGTTAACAGCATACGACAGTTCTGTTTCTTCAAAGCCTGTTGGGTTCATTCGCTGATCGATGCTGTGTTGACCAGGAGCATTGGGCTGTTCTGGTGAATTTAAACAAGTCTGTATCAATGCTTTCCCACTCTCACTCGTGATCATGGGTTGCAGTTTGCGCGTTGCAAACGTATACACATGTCCAGTTTCACTCGCGACAAGCAACATTACTTGTGTACCCGTAAGGGTAGACAACTCGTATGCCTGGAAAATAATAATACCGGTACACAAATTATCGAAACCAGTTAATAAGTTAATACAATGTTCAGCAGTTTAATTGAAAATTGGAGGCAAGATTATTAAGGTTAATTCAGAGTAAATCATTGCCAAGGCTCTGAATGAACCATTTAACATGTTTAAGAAATAGCTGGAGGCAAAAAATGTGATGTTTTCGGGGAAAATAACCAATCCATTTTTTTAGGTGGCCTTGATGAATCCTTGAAAAAAAAAATCCACTGATACAGAAATTGCTTACATTTTATTAGTTTTTACTTAGGTTCGTCACAGGAAATTGTTTATCCTCCCTCCTCGTCTCAAATTTTCTACCCATATCAAATTTTGGTATACATAAATTTTTCAGAGTTTCGGCAAAGATAATTTCCCAAATTCCCACCTTTCAGAAATGACCAAAATTAACCAAAACATTGCTCGGAAGGGCAGTCAAACTTATGCTGACATATTTATTTCAGATATAATACTGAAAATTTAACCTACAGTTTAGTCTCATTTTTGTATCCAGACAGACTATTCTTCTCTGTCTCGTCAGCTCAGATACCTTTAAGGGTCCATCCAGAAGCAAACAAAATATCAAATCAAATTTGCTGGCCCGCAAAAAGTATGATAAACAATCAATTTATTTTAGCATGCATTATTCGCGAAAATGCATCCTACTATTACTGATGATAAATTTAATATGTTTCTTTTTTCCTTGTAAAATATGAGCTTGACTTTTTTTCTTTTCGTTATTTTACCTTCTTCATGATGCCAGTTTTACGCTTGCTAAAAGTTGTATATCTCCTTAGTTTGTTTTCAATAAACTCCATTTTAATCTTGACCCTTCCCTTGGTTTTCTTGCCCGGCTTGAGGCCCGTGGGTGTCACGCCGGGCTGTGGTTGCTGCCCCAGCTGACCGGGCAGGGCCGCCGGTTTGAGCCCCCTGACCCCGCCCCCTCCTCCCTCGGAGTCCGAGTCTGAGTCGTCGTCCACCTCCAAACCTGGCTGCTCCATAATCATCGTAAGATTTCCTTTCATGCTTTCGCCAGTCGTTGTAATGGGAGCTTGTAGCAATGTCTGGCTGACATTTGCCCCATTCACGCTACCGTCCTGCCCACTGTTTGCCTTATTGATCGTTACCAGTCCACCGCTATTCGTCAAACTCTGCATCATCCTGGTCTGTAAAGGAATAATTTACCAAATACTCTATCAACTCGTGCGCCTTCTCCGAAAAAGGGTATGTCAGCAGAAATGCGGTTTGGTGATTGCGCAAAAGAATATAGTTCCGTGTACTATACTATCTGGCTCTACTATTCAGCAATATCATTGTACTAAACCTGATTTAATATCTCGCAATATCTCATTTATTTCCGACAATAATATACAGTACGCATTTTTTATCGCCTGTTATGAGTCCGTTTTCTGCGTAAGGATACACAAGTGCTTGTTCATATGGACGGCGTGGCCATCTTTGGTAATGCTACTTCCTATATAAGGCCTATACACCCTTTTATGGTTGACAAAGCCAACCGCCTGCTGCTAAAGAATGGAATAATTCATCTATGAATGAAACCACAGACTGCTAGTGATTATGGCAAATGCGCCAGCGTTATAAATAACACTTAAGTTAACCATTTTATGCAGCAATGACAGAAACCATATTAAAAAACAGGTGTTCTGCATATTAATTTTCATGATCATGATAAAAATATAGTCCCATACACACCTAAGTTACAGATCTATGTAACTTTGAAAGCTAATCTAGGGCAGTGGCCTTATTTCTTCTGCTGTCAATTAATTGTCATTTTATCTGGGTCATTATTTTTAAACAAGATTATCAACATTGTCCCTTTGTACTTCAATTTCGCCTAAGAACTGTCTCAATGACTTTTCACATTCTAGACTTGTACATCAACACAGCAGACTGTCAGTAAACATCCTAGTATAAGTTGACAGAAAATGTTATGACCTTTATTGCTAGCCTACACGTCTACAGTTTTTAAATTGTTCAAAGTAATTTAATACTTGCGAGCATGCTCTCGTTGTCAGAAATTTTAATACGCGGTATGTTGTTGTCTTCTCGCAACCTCTTTTTCTCAGGTAGAAAAAATATGAGTAGATTTATATGACTCCAATGCGAAGAGTCCCACTCAAAACAACTATTCGCGAGAATCCAATTTTGGTTATCCAAAACATAGGCCCCACCCTGCAAACAGTGGGTAATATTATTAATTTTCGTGCTTTCGCTGGTATTTTAACGTAGCATATGCGGTCTGCAACGGACGGGATCGAAAACACTATAGGCCTACATACATAACAACTAGATCTAGATGTAATAATTATTTTCTTGTTCGCAGATGATTATGTTGCTTTATATTTTATGTAACATTATTTCACTGAAACAACAACGAACACGGTAGCATATACGTGATGAAGAATTTGAAGGATTAAGTTACTCATGTCATGAGTCACCTGTCATTCAACCAGTCTGTATACAAACCAGTTGATCACCATTCGACCAGGGAAAGCTCCAGAAACTTCGATCTTTCTCCAAAGGTATGTCGAATGTATGTCGACGCGTTTATCACACGTGTTTCGTTTTAGGCGTACCGGTATGCATACACTCATTGCAACTGTATCGGAAGCGTCCGAATAATGCAAATGAAATTCGGTGAACATATTAGCTTTTCACATTCGAAAAATCAAAGAAAAAGACTGACACCCGCCCCGCCCCCCATCGGGAGTAGGGTAGGATGGTTTAAAACAAATGGATATATGGATTTCAGGTCGTTATATTTGATAGCAGCATGAATGTATTTTTTTGGTGGCATGATGCA
Organism: Hanleya hanleyi; assembly: GCA_036873755.1. Taxonomy (NCBI): domain Eukaryota; kingdom Metazoa; phylum Mollusca; class Polyplacophora; order Lepidopleurida; family Hanleyidae; genus Hanleya; species Hanleya hanleyi. Next base: position 48,620 of record JAVTVY010019471.1, on the reverse strand, counting down.
GTTTTCAACAGTCCATTCATCTGTTTGGGTTGTATGCCTATAATTCTGCTTGACCGGTAGCTGCCAATTTTAGCCTTTTCTCCTTTCGTTATTGAGTTCAGTGCGAAACAGCGTCACGGTATAGGCGAGGCAGGGACGGCGGCGGAAGAGCGGGGAGTCGGGGGCAATGCGCCCCCCCTTCCCAATATTTTCAGCGAAAAAAAAAACAAACAAACAAACAAAAACAAACAAACACGACACAAAACAAAACAAAAAACAAGGCAGCGGAAAAACCGCTAGAGTAAAGCAAAGGCAAAAATAAACCTATACGGTCCATCTATATATTGAATGCAGATTTTACTTTCCAATAAGCATCATCCTTGCTCATTCACATTCAAAATCTGGCTCTGTGTTCGGCTTCCCAACAAATATAAAATATCTGTGCTCTTGACATGGTCAAAGCTTAATACACCTTTCGATTGAAATCATATACAGTTAATATTTAAATTATATATACTTCCGAAAATCATCATTTTTGTTTGACGGCGAATATTTAAAGTAAAGCTATTGTGAGAAACACCAAAACCGGAACAACAAATAGAGTTTACAAAGGCGAAGAGATAGTTAATAGATAGCCTTTATCCGCCCTCCCGAAGCACCCATGGAATGCACAGAGTCCCCGACAATATCGCCAGCACTATGCCCATGTTAAATAGCCAGTGGGAAACCCTCAGTTTTCCCCAGAACCGTATTAGCACGGAAAAATACATGAAACCCTGGGACTTATAGTAACAAGAAAACTTATTGATGCAGATGCATCAATGCCGGCGGAAACGTTTGCAGCTTATAATCTGCGTATTACAAGCCAATTACGTGTGCAACTGGTGAATACAGGTCAAGATGCACCATTCTGGTTAAAAAAAACACGTCGATTTGTTTGTTTTCATTAAAGGTTTGACTAATGTAGTTCGCGCAAGGACCCATCTGGAAAGTGTGGGGTTAGCCGAAAAGTGCTTGCTAGCAAAATGTGCACATGAACCGCATATCAAACTAGGACTTTGAAAGTAATGTTCTCTGGTTGACGTATTAAGTCACTTCACACAGCCTGATGTAAGAGCTGACATTGTGGCATTATATGGGACCCATCATCAAGCCACTATTTCTTTATTGATGTGGGTCATTGTAAATTAAGCCTAGATCGATTTTTTCTACACATCAATCCGATCCGCGTGTTTTACTGTTTCGAGTTTTTAGTAACTCGCAGTTCAATCTCAAACATTTTGCTGCAGACGTACACATGGTACAGGTGAATGACTTGATCATGTATGGTCATCGACTTGGTCTCTCAGCCATAATAAAATAGTACTAGATGACATTTATTCGATGAATTCATTATAAAAAGAATTAATATTGATGTGTTAGCCACGAACGGGTGATACAATCCTGTCGTTTTACGATATATCAGTTGGATCAATCCACGGCACGTCGGTGAAGTATGGCTCGAGAAAACACCTGTTACTCGTCCAATATCAAGATGGCCGCTCCCATGTTTACCGAATTCAGATAAATAAACATAATCTATAGGTGTCTCCACTGGCCATCTTCCTGGTCTTTACCCGCACCTCGAACCTCTATAGTTTTTTCACTCCACCTGTTGCTCTTGTAACTCCTCGTCAAAATTTGTGTGCTGGAATGCCCGCTCTTAACCTAGACCAAAACATGTACTGGGTCTGTGGGCTGATTTCATTGGCTCTCCATTTTACTGCAGTGCTCTTGCATTGTTTTCTGGACATTGATTGGTTACATTTGGCCCCATCCTAGGCCACTGATTGGCTACTTTCTCAACGGTGTTCAAGGCCAGTTTGACTGAATCCCACATGTCTGTTATAGCCTTCATGGCCGCTTGTTTCATGCTCACACAGAAAACACACAAGACAGAGGTTTTTTTTTGGTGAGATCTCATTTTGTTTTTTATTCAACAATAAATAACAACAACAACGTGAGAACAACCACGTGAAAACTGAAGCCCAGAACAGGGGGCTTGTACATTGAAATCCATAGAACTTAAGCCCAGAACAGGGGGCTTGTACATTGAAATCGATAGAACTTAAGCCCAAAACAGGGGGCTTTTACATTGAAATCGATAGAACTTAAGCCCAGAGCGAGGCTTGTACATTGAGATGGTGGGCGGCCCAGTCATATACGAGTACATCGCGGTGCTCGGCCTTGGGGTACTCGTCAAACATCTGTACGATGGTAGATAAGGTTCTTCCCCGGCATCGATGGTACAGGTAAAACAAGCAATATTGTCCGCACACGCTACTGGTCAGGCTTTGCATGTTAGGTTGCAAAGTCTCACAGGACGTTGCGCGCCTTGTCCACTTGAATGATGTTGTCAAACTCGGCGTAGCAGATCACATTGACGGTGGTCCGGAGGGCTTGTGCAAAGTGGATTTCCAACCGTAAATTGCCTTGCTTGGCGAGGGCCAGCTGATGGTCGTTCTCTAAGGTGGGGGTCAGATCGAAACAGAACAACGTGTATCCGTTCGCGTAGTCCTCCCGACTGATCATATTCCCTTCGCCCTGCTTGATTTGACCGGTGGCTGTAAACAGGCTCTGGTAGGCTCGAATGAAATTTCCGAGCCCAAATTTCAGTGTTAAGGCCGTGGCTGGAACCTGTTGTCCGTCCACATGCAGGAACACAAAATTTATGCCGAAATTTTTTAAGTCAAACGGGTTCTCTGGGTAGGCTCCGCTGAAACTGGTATTGTCCAAACAGGCCAGGATCAATCGTTTGGATAGTTCCCCCAGGAACAGGTTTCTTTGTTGGCGCTCATATTTCCAGCAGGCACAGAGAACACTTTGGTTTGCTTCCCTCGGATAGGGTACTGGGCTGGTTTTGTTTCCAAGGCTTTGAGGTGTCCCAATTGAACGGTTGGATTCGGTTTCACTTTTCGGACATACAGGACTGCGTCTTGGATGACGATCTTATAGTCGGCTACATGCCCGTCTATGTCAGTGGCCATCCAGGCGAAGGTCGGAGGCGCCCGTATCAGTCGGATTTTGATGGGGATCTTGTTCAAGAGGTACCAGTCTTGCGTGAAAAGGTCTGCGTGCGGTCGACCCATGAGATCCACCGAAGCGCCGTTCGCGGTGAAAGCCTTCCGTTTGTTATATCCCGCATTGTCCACTGTGCCCATGTACTCGGCTGTGTCCTGGTAGAATAAAGCGGCTGTCAGCTGAGATTTTTAGCCTCTCGTCCATACGACAACAGCGTCTCGATGTAGGCTCGATAGGGGTACGTGTTGGTCGAGTCACTGATGAGTTTGTCGTTGAGAAAAATATCCACCTGTTGAAACCAAGAGTGCAGAGATTCGTCGGGCCCACCGTGGCATTATCGATAATTCTGGAGCCATCCCCATTGACGACCTTGGCTTTCACATACAAGTACGTATGGGCTAAATCCACATAGGCCGTATCCGCATTACTGATGGTAACTCGATGGGCCCTGTTTCGTTGATGCTGGAGAGCGGGAGATGCTCCACCCATAATCCTTGTTCGGCACTGGTCTGTGTGGGCGGGACGGTCCACAAATCAAATTCACTGTTGGTGGAGGGGCAGGACTCTGCGTGAATTAACGACATGTTTTAAGAAAAGATATCCTGGGTCTTCGATGTGCGTCGTCGATGAGTCGGTCGTCGACTGGTGCGTGGTGGAGGTGGTGCAGGTCTTTTATTCCCTACGGTGCGTTGTGCTTTGGCCACCAAGACGCCTCCTGCTTCTTTGGCCCGCCGTTTCAGTGCTTCTTTGGGTGCCGTACCCCCCAAGACATCACCGGCGACTTGCAGTCCACTGCGTACCGCTTGTTTGCCGATTGCTTTCACCCCACGCGTCACCAAGGGTAAGAACGTTTTGACGATGCTCCCGAGTATGTTCCCCAGTCCATGTCCTCGTTGCATGCGTGCGCCGCTAAAGACCGGAAGGCCACCCCCGGTCTGTTGGGCATAATAGTCCATATAGCTTTGTGCATCGCACTCGTAAGATACTTTCATTATACAAAGTGGGGAGAACGTGCTTGTCGGAAATGAAGTGTCAGCACCACTTTCCCGCGTTCGAATGCCACCGGTCGTCCCGTGTCATCTCTTATATCTGATAGTGTTGATGTCGGTTTGTCGTACGGGTAGGTAGAGCATGTGGGTGAAACTGTGGGTGACTTGATCTCCATACGTCTTTTTAATGGGGACCACCCGTAACTGAGGTGTGTTGATATCGCCCACGATGTGGTTGTCGACCACGTCCGAGTAGACGTAGAGTCCGTACATACCCGACTTCATATCCATCGGGATCTGGCCATGGTCCTCGGATGGACCCGTGTAGGTCGGGTGAGCGGGACCCAGCCTTTGCTGTAGGATAAGACTCATTACGACACTCACGTTGGCGGTGAGGATGATCTGTGCCTTGTCGTTGTGTGCGTTGTAATCGAAGTCCACGTGATTCTTGAAGGAACAGGTTTTTATGAGGTTTGAAGTATTCGTGACCTCCCGTAGAGCCTTATAATGCAACAGTCTTGTCAGCCCCTGCATGAACTCCTTGGGGGTATCGTATTGGCCTTCGGGGAGGGTGAGTCGGGTGTCTCTCTTTCCCTTCGTAGGTCACCTCGTACCACACTTGATTCGGTCGCACGTTGTACCACGAGTAAGGGTATTGGATATCCACGAGTCCACATACCCATTGTCCAGGTAAATGCAACGGTTGCGGTAACTGGGTCACCTACTTGGCCAAGGTGTTGTCAGGAAACACATCGAGCGAACTGTTACTGGATAGGGTGAGGTAAAACATGGCGAATGAGCTTTCCTGCTGCTGCTGTTGGTTTTAATAGTTGTTCCAGGCCTTGGGCACTTGTTTCTGGTGTCGTGATCGTCGCGATGACTTGCTACCTGTCATAGATCTTGATGGACGTAATTTCAGGCGGTGACGTGGTGAAAGGAGTGAAAAAGTAGGTGCCCGTCGTTGTGGTGTTTTGGGGGGGTGACTCCGGTTCTCACTCGGCTTCCCAAGTGTGTGGGAGTTGCGTCTGTCGTTGTGCGTGCACCGGTGAGTCACGCTGCATCCAGGTCCAGCGCTGGGGTTCCCCACCAATTCCTGTGGCACATGCATGTCTTTCAAGCCTTGAGCGAAGACCTCCCATCCTCGAGGATCCGTGTGCGACCTGTGTTGACGCATCAGGTCATTCACTAAATCCGTCATGTGGGTACCGGGGACCACCAGATTCTGTACCAGTAGTTCGCCTTTATCATTCGAAGTCATGTTAGGATTCTGTTTCATCCGTTGTAATACCAGGCCAGCTTGTTTCTTGAACGATGCAGGTACACTCTTCAGCATTTCGTCTTCGACCCACTGTGGGGCTGTGTGTGGTACCCCTGGTAATGGCGGCTGTTGTAGCGGTGCTGAGGGCGGTGGTGGTGGTGGTGGTGCTGGGGTAGAGAGGGTTTTGTATTGCTTCATGAACGTCATGTACCGTTGAAGCGTCTCATTGTACCGTTGTACTTTCTCACTGTCGCTTAACACCGGTCTTTGTAAGATCTGTTGCATCTCTTCATCGAGGGTGTTTATGGTGTTCATCGTAGGTGGGACAGGGCAGGGCGATTGGAGGTTTTGAAGGAGCCGTGGTTCGACGAGGACCATTTTTTTCGTGTGGTTCATTGTCGGACGAACAGTCCACCCAATACTGGATCCAACACGGAAGCGACCAACGGTGCTAAGATGGCCCCGAGAAAGCCGCCTTTCACCTTTTTCTTTTGTGTTTGAAAGACTCGCTTCTGGACTAGGGTTCGGAGACCTGTCTTATGCTTGGCCAACTTGGTCTTCTGAGTCAGTGGCACGTTGCCTTTTAACAGGTTGTACCCGATCTCGCACAGACAGCGTACAAGGTCAGGGTCCGCGCCGCGTACAATGGTTCGGACCAACTCGGGTGGGGCCGTCTTCAATACACGGAGCGTCGGGGCGTTCTTCCGTACTCGCGCAGACATCATGTACAACTAACGCTAGAACCCACAACCCTGCCCTTTTTTATAATTTTGCGGGCTACCTCCTGAATATTGAACAGAGACAAAGACAACCATGATGTTGTATTAATTCTTTATTATCCCCATCATCAAATACACACCCCAGGTGGGGGAACCACTGTGGGTGTGTTTACATTATTTTTGCATGTACACGTGGTGGGTCTCTCCGGGAAAGATTCCGGTCCGTAGTCGAAGGTGATCTGGGGTGGCTTGCTTGAGGTCGAAGAGCATATACCCTTGCTGAGGGGTTGTCGCATCCAACGCAAACGGCGTGCGGCTGGGATACATCTGTCTCGGCAGGTGCAGCAGTTGAGTGGTATCTCGCGGGTTTTTGAAGACCACCAGGTAGTGGGCATTTAAGCTGATGTTCCGATGTTCTTTGTTTTTACTGAACAGATTCTGCACAAAGTAGATGATGCTGAGCCGCCGATGATGGCTGCCTTTGGTGAAGAGTTGGGTGACCCGCGCATCCGTCTCCGCCATGAGATCATCCAGAACCACCAACGTGTCCCGTTCCAAATCGGCCACGTTGGGCAGGCCTTCCACGAACGTGATGTGGGACATTGCTGCATACGCTGCCTATCATTCTGCGTAACACCACACGACTCGGGCAATGGGTGGGGTGATTATGCTGTCGGCGTGTTGAAGGAGCTTCCTGACGAAGTGCGTTTTGCCGGAACCCGTCGATCCTGCGATGACGCAAGTGAAGGAATGTTGCCATCGGGGGTTCATGGTTGAAGGAGTATCCGCTGTCGTGGTAACCCGCTCTTGTAAATTTGGTACGAGTGAACTGGGATGGTGGGTACAACAACGTTGGTCGCCGTTGTCGATGGGCGTTGACTGAGTGATGAAACCCGGTGGGTTTTGAGACGTAGTGGGTGTAGGTGTTGACTGTATACTTGGTGTGGAACTCGATGTGGCTTGTACACGTGGTGTTGTGGTGGTGATGACTGGACTCGTTTCGATCACGGGGTTGACTGGTGTAGAGAAGGTCTGTAGACTGGTTTGACTGCCATTCACAGCTGGAGTTCTAGGTTTGTCTAAGTAGAGTGCTGAGATAGGCTACGTCGTAAAACACACCTTCGTACAACACACTCAACAGGGTTAGCAATATCACCACAAAGCCCACTTGCGCTTTGCGCGTTTAGGGAGACGCTGTGTTCAGAGGCAGCTCCTGCTTGTCCATAGCACCGTGTTCATGATCGAACGTGGAATGAAGGATGACGGTCTGGCCTTATAGTCGTTTCACCTGGTTGGCCGCGACCCAGGAATTGAAAGAGCTGGGCCAGCCTTGCCATTTGACGAAACGAAACAAGTTTGCCACGTCATCGTTCCGTTTTCAAAATCTGCTCCACCGTGTAGTAGTCTTGCTTTGTTTTTACGACAGGCTGTAATTCCGTCTCGTAAAACGTCCCTAGCAACGGTTCCCCTTGAAGATCTTCCAGTTCATAGACTCGCTGCTGTCGGGGTAGGCGCCGTTTAATCAGGAAGTGCTCATCGCTCCAGTTGGGCAAGTAACTTTTCTCAAATTGAACATCAAATTACATCACATTATCAAGTTCCTGTTGCTTCTCAGCTAAGGGACCGATCAAAATTGATCGGGGCGGGGGGGGGGGGGGCATTAATGGTGCATTAACTCGTCACAGGTATTTGTACACTGGACATATCATAATCATGACCAAAAAAATGCAACTTGGTTGGTAGTCTCAAACCATGCCTTTTGGTCACATAACATAGACCTATTAATTATATACAAATCAACACAGCAGCCAATTAAGTCACTCCATTGGACAGTTAGGGATAACCTCAATCTGGAAATGGAGGTAAAAAATTTGTTTTTGCTGAGTAACTTTGGATTCATTCAAGATAAAGTTCTCAAATCAAGATGCGATCATGTACATACGAATCTGCATTGAATGATACCAAAAAGACTTCATTGTCATGCATCTACATGAAATATATGGCAAGCCGTTTTGGTATTTATTCATTTATTTTTGATATCAAAAATAAAAGTTTATTTTTGATATCAAAAATACTATTTTGGATATCAAAAATTCTATTTTTGATATCAAAGTAATTATCCGATTAAATACCAAAACGGCGCACATTTATTTTTGATATCAAAAATAAAGGAATAAATACCAAAACGGTTTGCCATAGAAATATGCATATCAGACTTACTAATATTACATGTATTATTATTTCTAGAGGGAGGTGCCAATACGTGTGGTCGAACCTCCAGAAGCCCACCTGGGAATGCGCTTGAGGCACCAAAAAAAGTGTTCCCTCTCCCATTACGTTGGCAAAAAATAGTAAGCACCCCCATGATTGGACCAGTAAGAAAAGTAAGCACCCCCCTCCCGAACCACAAGAGAAATTTCTTGCTCCCCGCCCAACGCCCGAAATGCACCGCCCCCCTCCCCCTTTCCCTCAAATAAATTTTGAACAGTCCCTAAATGCATGGAAGCAACAAGACCACGTGCCCACCGGACACCCACCAACCACCCGAATACATACCTGTATGGCGGTGAGCTTGGATTTCAAAATGGCCGCCGTTCAAGTCATATTTACCTCTGTATCTCCAAAACTAATCGAGCTGGGAACAAAATTCCAGCGGCTCGACCTACGTTTTGCGGGTTTCTGGTAATGCCAATTTAAAAAAGCTGCGTTGATGGCCATATATTAGATTTCAAGATGGCCGCCGTCCAAGATGTAAGATCGTCCACGTCTCTAAATCTTTACAAGAAAGATATTCCAGCGGTTACACCCATATAATGGGGGTCAAGGAATATGGTGGTGCCAGTTTGGAAACGCTGCGATGAATATTATGTAAAATTATATCCCTGTTTACTCTTAGAAATAAAGGTTTTTCAACTTCTGAAAAAACCCTAGGGATTTTTCAGCTGACACACATATGCAACCGTTAGGTTTTTTTCAAGGGTTCTTCAGAAACTGAAAAACTTTGAAGGTTTTTCAGTTCCCTTAAAACTTTTAAAGTTTTTTTTTCAGTTTCTGCAAAACCTCTGACAAACCCCTAGGGGTTTTTCACGAGCTGGGAAACCTTTATTTCTAAGAGTGTACGTTTAACAGATATTGTGAATTAACCATATACTTGATACTATTTATCTTATTTTCAGAGCTATTCCAAAGTGCCTGGATCCACAGAAGACGTTCTTAAGAGACATCCGTTACAGTAACGAGGTCCAGAATCAGCATGTCATCGAAGATGAAACTTGTGGACCTTACAAAACCACCAAAATTCCGGAGACTATATACAGTGAGAAAGTGTTTTGTGCCAGACAAATGTAATCTGTACCTCTTCAGTGTGCAGCCCAGCAACATGAATGATGCAAACCCCAGCAGTCTGGGTACAGGTCACTTGCCGAAAACCTTCAGCTGTTCAATAATCTTGGAACACTTCCTAACACAATTTGATTGGAGAATTTCAACCTTGGAAGACAGTGAACTAGTAGACAGACTGAGCATGAGAGATATGGTCGCTCTTGAAGCCAAGTAGCATGCTAAGTTCTTGGTTAACCTATACAACTGTGCTGCAAAGGCAGTTGCCTGACGGTAAGGAGAGCGAAACCACTCTAGACGAAATAGCATTTATTATGCTTGTTACCTATACATCAAAGAAACTCGTGAGACAGAAACGGCAGCACCAGTTTTCACGTTGGCTGATCTTTCACGCCTCTATGCCTTACGACTTGGACAGCTCGGTGTTAAAACACACCAAAGAATACACACCACCGGGCTAAAGCAGCCAATACTTCGTCAGTTTCCAGACATGAGAGATCACGCTAAGGGGCGTGACACACTCTTGGTGTTTGATGATGAAATCGGCATTGCCTTAGCCAAAGCCTGCAAGCAGGGCAGTGATAGTGATGCTATTCATCTTGCTTGGGCTTGTACGTAAGTATCTGTTCAACAATTCGAGCCACTTTGAAGGACCCTTCAGCCCGAATTGTCAATGAATGAGTGCGTGAATAGAATTTAACGTCGTTTTTAACAATATTTCCGCTATATCGCGACGAACCAACTAAGCGCCACCTAGCCAAGTTGCGTTTCTGCTACTTCAAAGACGAAATCTTTGAAGCAGCATGGAACCAGACACTCTCCATCCACCCTATAAAACACTAAAGACAGCACACAAGACACAGACAGGATGCTTACATGGTGTAATTCAGACAAATGAGACTCTGTCCCTGAAGTTCTTCTTGCATTGGTGAATATGACACTGGAGGGTCCTGCGCTTACAATGGCACAGCTTCTCACGTTCAATAGTGTGAAACATACCCGTAGCAAAACGACATGTCAAAAGCTGTTAAACATGATTTGAACAGGAGGCACCTCTTCCAGTATATGTTGGGCTGAAGATCACTGTTCAGATACGCAAGAGAAAGCTGGTGATAAGCTTTTGGATCTAGTCCTTCGTATCTCTTACGATCGAGTACTTCAGATATCTCCTACTATAGAGATTGCTGTAAACCAACATGGAAAAGGTTGTGTGTCCACCAAAGTTGCAAGCTTAATTTATTCTCAACTAGTCCTGTGAATAATATGGACGTTGATCAAAGTTCAACAACAGCCACATCGACCTTCCATGGAACAGGTATTTCGCTGTTTCAAGTTCTGTGCTGGGTGAAGGAATCGATTGTGGCAAAGTCATACGGCTACTTCGTGGTGCTGCCGGTACGAAACATTTAGACACCTGCCTCAATACTACACTGATGTACCGCCAGTAACAAGGAGTAGTGAAGGGTCGACAATACCCGATACAGGTTTGACTTCACTGGCAGCGAAAACAGAATAAACGAATACAATGTTTGACAAGTGTAAGACAGGTCATTGAAAGTGGGAAAGAGATGAACGTCTACAGACATGTTTCCATGCTCAAGGCCAACCTACTACGGTGCATTCAACAACGTCATCAGCAATCCTATCCCAGTTCCATGAAAGTACTGCAACTGGTTCCATGACAAGACGGGCCATACAAAAGGTCCGCTGGTAGCGTAATTTCGCGAACAAACATCATCAAACATAGAACAAAATCCCTGTACTTGATATGTAGGCTGACAGTGTGGGTAATGTCTCATTTCAGTTCTATTGGTCGGTTGGTCCAAGGTCCTGTCGAACCGTCCCACTCTGTGGGTGAAGTGATGTCGTCTTGGTTTCGACAATCTCCAGTTTGTCGCACAGTGCCTGGAACAATCTAGATTCAAACTGAGTGCCCTGGTCGGAATGAACCTCAGAAGGTAATCCAAATCTACAGATGAACTCACTCATGACAATCTTAGTAATGGTTACTGCTTCCATATCCGGCATTGTGATGCCTGTGTCCATCGCGTAGCATACTCAGATAGTACACGCCTCTGTCCATCGCGTAGCATACTCAGACAGTACACGGCTCTGTCCATCGCGTACTATATTCAGTACGAGAATATATTTATTTGCCGATATAGTCTCTGGTAGAGGTCCTAAAATGTCAAAACCAAGCCATACCAGCGGTCATCCCATCGGTTACTGAGTCATAACTTCTTCGCTGAACGTCTAAATTCCTCGCATTTCCGGGTCCATTCTCTTCCATCTTGTTGGTAACCGACCTCGTTGAAGCGAGCATACATCCGAGCGACAGTTTTGTTGATTCCAAGATGTCCTGATCCAAAGTCATTGTGTATGACTTTGAGAATATCATCGCGCCAACATCTGCGAAAAATCAGCTGTCAAGAGGAATGTCCCCCATCTCCGAACCATTGTCAGCAGAGGATGTCATCTCTTGATACACTGCGGTCCCACTGGCTCCAATATGCTTTTGTTGTTGAAGCTTTGGCTGCTACAATTGGCCAGCCTCTTTCCAAGCCTGACTAAAGATAATGAGGTTCCCTGGATCTGTACATTAGGCATTAGGCACAAGCATAACATGAAATGCGCAAAAGGCCATCAGCATTACCGTGTTGTTGGCCTGCTCTGTGTTCCAACTGGAAGTCGTATGCTTTCAGCGTCTCATTCCAACGAGTGGACTTGCCTCTCTGGAGTTTCAAACCGCATCAACCATCTTAGTGAACCATGGTCGGAGCGAACTATGAATTTCAAGCCATAAAGATAGTAGTCATAATGTTTCAGAGCCTTGACAACAGCCAAAATTTCTTTCCGGGTAATGCAATATTGCCGTTCTGCCTTTGTGAGGGTTCTACTGAAGCAAACAAGGAGAATTTCCTTCACTTTATGATTTAACTGTGACAGGAATGAACCAATATCTGTGTTGCCGGCATATGTCTAGTGCAACTCACCGACTCGGGTGAGTGATCAGTCTTTTAAAGGCTCTTTCAATTTCTGTCGTCCACCTCAATAGGTTTCCTTTCTCTATTAGCTTGTCCTACGGTAACGCCTATAATATTAAAAGAAGGCCTTCACGTCTGTAAGACTTGGTCATTGGTTAACCACATAGCCGTTGGATGAATTCGTCGATATGCCTAAACTAGAAACAATGTGTCTCAAGAAACAATTGGCATGTCTCTGGTGATGATTTCATACCAGCTTCCTCGATTCTACACATGACTTCATTCCATCTGCTACCTGAAGTATTGCTGGACGAGACAGAGATTGGCCAAGGCACTCTCAAAGGTCTGGTCCACGTAAGGTCCCGAGAGGGCTATTCATTGCTCTCGAGAAGGTGGCTGGGGCATAACAGTCAAAAGCCATATGGACTTGCTCAACAAGTTCATATTTGGTGATAAAGTATATCTTGAGTTGATCAACAGGGACGACAGAGATATGCTAGTATCCATCCGTCTGCCAGAGGTAACATCGAATTTTATCTATACACCATGAAAACATATTGTGACTGGTGTCCTTGATGTGGTGAGTGATAAGGACCTAAAATTACTCCTGATGAAAGAACCTAAATATAGAGAGCCGAGAAGAATAAATCTGAAGGCCGACCAGAAGATAGTCCTGTCTGCATTGGAGCAGTACGTTATTCATTGGTCTAAGCGAGAAAAAGTTGAACCTACAGTACTCGCTGATTGGCTGAACCTCACCAAGAGCGAGGTCGTTGAAACAATCCGCCATATTGACAGAAGTACTCTTCCACAAGTAAAACAAGTACTGAGAAACCTCAATTCGCAAGAAGTTCTAGCAAATCTCCAGAGTAAATTCGTCATAGTCCCAGCAGATAAAGCTCCAAATGATATAATATTCATATGTAAATATTACTATTACTACGTGCTGGTTAAAGAATTGAGTGTAGACATATCATCAAACTGCATTTACTCTGGGAGATTTATTTAACAATCACAAAACGTTTCTCAGGGAAAGAGGTATTTGTCTTCCAACCAATCATAACGATATACCAAAAGTATACTGGACTCCCAAAATGCATAAATCACCATAGCTGGCTCTAGAAGCTGCATCACCGAGCTTCTTTCAATCCTATTGACGAGGGCCCTTCAGGAGGTAAAAGCATTTTGGGAAAGGTATTGCGCCACTGTTTCTAAAAACTCTGGCGTTGAATGTATGTGGATATTGAAAAACTCAAAATGTCTTACGGAAGAACTTGATGCTAAAGGTCACATACCGTACAGACATGTATCCACATGGGATTTCTGGACTCTATTCTGCAATCCCTCATCAGGACCTTATTGACCGTCGAAGTTCATTAATAGTATCTGTGTTCAAGAAAACTGATCGTAGATACATTTCGAAAGGCATAACGCATTCTTTAGCTCTACTACATACAAGAGCTGTCATTCATGGGATGTTTCTTTATTTATAGAGTTGCTTGAATTTCTCATTAAAAATATCTATGTGAAATTTGGCAACACAATATATCAGCAGCATATAGATATTCCGATGGGTACTAATTGTGCACCCCTGTTGGCTGACCTGTATCTGTTCTCTAATGAATATGACTATATGCAGGCGCTTTCAAAAACCGATCCATTCAAAGCCCGTTCTTTCTCATTCACCAAACGCTATAGACGATCTTCTCGACGTGGATAATCGCTATATAAATGACGCAGTGAAGGATATATATCCGCCTTCACTGGATTTGAAGGAAACTACAGATAGCCCTACAGCACATCATATTAGATCTATATGTCTATAAAAATGAAGAGGGCATTCTCTCTCGTCGACTTTATGACAAAAGAGATGATTACAATTTCGACATCGTGAACTATCCCTTTCTGGACAGTAATATTCCAGTGGGACCTGCATATGGCGTATACATATCTCGCCTAGTAGGATTTGCTATATCCTGTGTTAAATGTGACGATTTTAATCAACGTCACAAAAACTTGTTGGCAGAAACTTATTAAACAGGGCTATTCCACCAAGCACCTCCACTCAAAGTTTCTCAAATTTGGCGAAACATATCGCATGCTGATAGCAAAATACGAGCGTACGTAGCGTGCAAGATCTATGGCGCTACGTTTCGTAACTTGTGTCTAATCCCGCTTAACCCGGGGCTAGGGGCCGTATGAACCCATGTACTTCAAGATCCTCATGGTGTTCATATGAACAGTCAAAATCAAAGCGTGGCTGAGATACATCATTCTCTAGATGACTTTACAACGATTATTATGGATTAAGAATACTGATCAGCGATACGGATTTTACATTTTTGGAACATCATGATGTCTTGTCGGCATCATTGAAAAACTGTTGACCGCTTCTCTCTTGCAGGAAACTAGCCTATGTTTATGTATACTATGATTGTCTTTTTGAATTTGATGCTAATACTGTTATATATATGGAATAGGTCTTTGGATTATGGACGCGGATATTCTTTAATGGACGACGGCTGAATTATGAATGACGTATTAGACGCTTGTAATCCCACCAAATGCATCTAGATAATCGCCTTTCAGTGGCAGCGATAATAAAGTTTTCCTAGTTTCATCTTTTCGCTCACATAAAATCAATACAGCAGCATACAGAACCATCCTTCTTGCATATAACAATGGGGGCCCAATGCCCGTTCAAACTCAGAGGTTCAGATGTCCCTGGCAGCTAGCATCGTCTCGACTCGAGGTGCTTATCCTCCTTATTCTCAAACCCTTCCAGCATTCGTCATCTATTTTGTCAGGCAGGATGAGACAATGTTTTGACGATGGACGATTTTTCATTCGTCAGCAGAGTTTTGCTACGACACCTTCAAGCCGTATGACCTTTATATAATTGCTAACATAACTTGCAGAATTGCCCGTGCCAAGGAGTATTGTCTGACAAAATAATGACTGTGTTGGGGACTGTCATACTGTTGGACAGACTATCTTCATACCAAAAGGGAAACCCCTACTTGTCATCCTGATACCACCGCTGATATAACTATTGGTTCACCTAATCATGGTGGGGAATTCTTATTTTATGCAAGCGGTCCTGGTCACCTTGGTGGTGGAGAATTCCGGTGTGAAAATTCTTCTCTATATGTTATACAACACTGAGGAAGCAGTAAAGAAACTACATGAACACTATAAATCTCTTCATTATAAGCAGAGCATTACAAAAGAACAGGATGACGTTCCTAAGTTATATCAGGTAATGTCCAGACTTGGTATATGCTGGTCAGTGATCATCCTCACGGGCCAGTGTATCAATCGATAGTTTACGATCCCACTGCGAGGATTTAGGGATCACCTGGACTTGTGCAGATGGTCAGTGATGTACTTACAACAAGACAGATAGGCTTCCAGCATTTTATGGTTCAAGCTATCTGGACTCAATTGGACTTCGTGAGTAGTATACAGCAAGCATAATCCCTCATGTTGACCTTTGACCTTTGTGACGTCACGTGGAGGTGGAGAGGTCAAAGGTCAATGAGTGCACTTGAGCATGTACTGACCTGTATCCTCTCCTCCCGTCCATCATCTGACCTTGGATCATGTTTAGACATGTTAGGGGATTTCTCCGCGGTGATGCGGTTTGGCGGTGATGCGGTCTGCCTCCGCGGACAGAAAGTAGTCCCAAGTATATAGAGAGCTGAGGGTATGTCTGACTGTATGGAATGTGTGTACTGACTTGTGTCTGGGTTTTTTCCATCACGGGGAGTGCGCAGGTGTATGACGTCACTTCCGGTCTGCTTGAATCGGGCGTGACCTGGGTATGATTGTATGGGATGTACTGGCTTGGTTCTGGGTAGGTCACGTGATAGTTCAAGGTCATATTGAATGATAGGAATGCATGTACTGACCTGTTGTGAATATTGACTCTCATTGACCTTTGACCTCAAAAATTTGCATATTGGGGAGAAAAACTACCTCCGAACACAGAAGAGTTCCAATTGTGACCTTTGATAGTCAATCAGAAGCGAGTATTTTGACCTCGTCTGACTGTATGTACTGACTTGGTTCTGGGGTTTTTCCATCACGGAGAGTGCGCAGGTGTATGACGTCACTTCCGGTCTGGGAGTATAGAAAGAGTATTAAATAGCTTATTGACCTTTGACCTCAAAAATTTGCATATGGTGACCTTTGACAGCCAATCAGAAGCGAGTATTTTGACTTCGTCTGACTGTATACATGTACTGACTTGGTTCTGGGGGTTTTCCATCACGGGGAGTGCGCAGGTGTATGACGTCACTTCCGATCTGCGAGTATAGAAAGAGTATTAAATAGCTTATTGACCTTTGACTTCAAAAATTTGCATATCGTGACCTTTGACAGCCAATCAGAAGCGAGTATTTTGACCTCGTCTGACTATGGAATGCATGTACTGACTTGTTTCTGAGGTTTTTCCATCATGGCGAGTGCGCAGGTGTATGACGTCACTTCCGGTCTGCGTGAATCGGGCGTGACCTGGGTATGTCTGACTGTATGGAATGCATGTAATGACTTGGTTCTGGGGTTTTTCCATCACGGGGAGGTCACGTGCTCACACTAGTTCAAGGTCAGGGTTTTTCCATGAAACCATGGGAAGGAAGACTTATATATAACATAAGCTATAGGTGTTGGACGATGTTATTAGGACGAGTCTAGCATCCGTGCCACCCGAGGGTCGAGCGTTTATTGTCCAGTATATCTCCGCAAAAAATAAACAAACAAAAAGGGGATTCCCCTTTGGCATCAATAGTGCTGCCTTCTAGAGGCAGGGTGAGTGCATGTAAAATTTCTCCAGATATAAAAAGCGGAACACGGACTTTACCGTAGAAAATACTCCTATCAGCCCTATCCCAAAGGGCTAATATCGGTCCCCGGGCTCATTGGGGCCAGCTGAGAGAGGTAGGGTGGGGGAGTGGGTGTATGTACATTTAGGATTTGTCCCGAAACTATAAAAAGCGGAACACGGACTTTACCCCTAAAATAGGGGAAAACCCCTATCAACCCTATCCTAAAGGGCGAATATCGGTCCCCCGGGATTATCGGAGAGAAGTAGGGTGGGTGCATGTAAAAGTTTCTCCAGAAAAAATATAAAAAGCGGAACACGGACTTTACCCCTACACTAGGGGAAAACTCCTATCAACCCTTCCCGGCCAGGCCCGGCCCGGCCGCAGCGCGCGCGCGCGTTATCCGGCCGCATGCCTGCGCGGCATCACCGGAAGTGCGCGGGTGAATATCGGGTCAAAAGAACCGCACCTCGAACCTCTATAGTTTTTCTCTCCACCTGTTGCTCTTGTAACTTGTAACTCTTCGTCAATTTTTTTATGCTGGAATGCCCGCTCTTAACCTAGACCAAAACGTGGTCTGTGGGCTGATTTCATTGGTAAACGCAGAAGAGTTCCAATTGTGACCTTTGACAGCCAATCAGAAGCGAGTATTTTGACCTCGGCTAGAAGGCAAGGTCACATGCTCTCATTTGGACGAGTGCGCAGGTGTTTTTGCGCTGTCAACATCCGGGTATCCCAGTGGGTTTTCCCATCGTTCCTGTGTCTTCCATCCGGGTACTTCGGTTTTACATCCGGGTCCTCATCTTACATCCGGGTTTTTTCCATGTTTACTGTCACGGGACCGGCAATGACCTTTAACCGCTGACATGAACTTTAACTTTTCATCTTGATCATCCGCATGTAAACACACCCATAGTGGTTCCTCCAGCGTGGATGTGCTGTAATGGAGGGGCTAATAAAAGGATTGACCTGTAATCTTTGATTGTTGCTCTCTTTTTGAACTAACCAATCAGAATAGTACGTATCACGGACTACATCCGTAGAGCTACGTATAGGCGCGCATGTGTGACATGGTGTATAAAACACGCCCCTCTGCATCCCACACCCCATTTCTACGGTTACAGAGCCATGACGGACACTCATCCCTATGCGACTCGCATTTTACAGCATGCGACCATGGTTAATTCACTCACGGGTTACAGAGCAGTGGTTCGGTCCATGTTTGGAGATGGCGACGACAACGAGGGGCGACGCCAGATCCTGAAAGAGTTCACAGAAGCGGTCCCTGACAGAGTGCACTCGTTGGAGAGGCGAGCTATCACCCACCACTACTGGACTATGACAGCATCATGATGTCTTACCGGCATCATTGAAAACTGTTGACCGCTTCTCTCTTGCAGGAAACAAGCCTATGTTTATGTATACTATGATTGTCTTTTTGAATTTGGTGCTAATACTGTTATATGGAATATGGAATAGGTCTTTGGATTATGGACGCGGATATTCTCTAATGGACGACGGCTGAATTATGGATGACGGACTAGACGCTTGTAATCCTTGATGCCCGGACTATGGACCACGAGCGCTCACGCCGGAACCAGCGACGGCTCGCTGGCCTAGTAATGGTCTTTGCCCTATTGACCCTGACGCTGTGGCAATGACAGCGACAGAAAAAACGGCTTTTCAGAGCCTCCACAGATGCGCTTATGTGCAACCGATATATACGAGGGTCAGTCACAGTGTGCGTCATTCACCGATCGTCATTGGGTCAACCATGTCACCGAGGGACCTGACCATAAATACGAGAGACAGTCAGAGTGTGTGTCATTCACCGTTCGTCATTGGGTCAACCATGTCACCAGTCCTACGAGCCATCCTTCCCCTTACACACCGGGTGGGGTTACACGTCTATGAAGATAAAGTCACCATCGTTGAAGACCGTGGAGATGTTTGCTGGTCGGGCGCTGCGACCGTATCGAATACGGTTACGCTACACCGTGACGGCTGGACCAAATTTAAACGGGTGTTGAGCGGTGAGCTCGACGGAAACCTCATCCACATACACAATGCCATCTACGTACACCGTGGACCCTTCTTCCCACGCCTGGGCCGTTACCAAGACCCTACGCGAGGCTTCATTTGTCACCATGAAGAGCTGGACAAAGGTGTTGGATAACTTATACTACAGTCCCGACAGTCTGGCGGCCTATAATGCATTGTCGGCTCTCTATCGAGCGACCAAACCCCAGGGGATACAACGTGCCCAAGTCCGAGATTGGTTAAAAAACAAGACACCTATACCTTACATCGATCTGTTCGTCGCCATTTTCTACGAAACCGGGTCATCGTGGGAGGAATAGATGCCCAGTGGCAAGCGGATTTGGTCGATATGAGCGCCTTTGCCAAACACAACGATGGGAATCGGTATATCTTGACGTGCATCGATATCCTGTCGAAGTATGCGTGGGTGGTACCCAACCGGACGAAAACGGGGGCGAATCTCATAGCGACGTTCAAGGACATATTCAAGACTGGGCGCAAACCCTTGTATTTGCAAACCGACGAAGGCACGGAATTCCTCAACAGACCGTTCCAACAGTTTCTGAAAGCCCAGAAGGTGTTTTTCTTCCATACGTACAACGAGGCCAAGGCTTCCGTTTTGGAAAGGTTCAACAGGACATTCAAAGGCCGCATTTATAAATATTTCACCTATAAGAATACAAGGCGGTACATCGATGTTCTCCCGAAACTTGTGAGTGGTTACAATCGAGCCTATCACCGGAGTATAGAGAGAGCCTCCATTACCGTGACCCAAAGCAATGAAGTCCGGCGTGTCTTGTACCCCAGACAATTGCAGCGAACGCCGAAGGAGGTGTTCAAGATCGGGGACCCTGTACGGATCAGTAAAGTCAAAGGTCAATTTGAGAAAAGTTACTTGCCCAACTGGAGTGATGAGCACTTCCTGATTAAACGGCGCCTACCATGACAGCAGCGAGTCTATGAACTGGAAGATCTTCAAGGGGAACCGTTGCTAGGGACGTTTTACGAGACGGAATTACAGCCTGTCGTAAAAACAAAGCAAGACTACTACACAGTGGAGCAGATTTTGAAAACGGAACGCCGACGTGGCAAACTATTTCATTTCGTCAAATGCCAAGGCTGGCCCAGTTCCTTCAATTCCTGGGTCGCGGCCAACCAGGTGAAACGACTATAAAGCCAGACACCACTACCGTCATCCTTCATTCCACGTTCGACCACGGTGCTATGGGCAAACAGCCTCTGAACACAGCGTCTCCCAAAACGCGCAAAACGCAAGTGGGCTTTGTGGTGTTATTGCTAACCCTGCTGAGTGTGTTGTACGGAGGTGTGTTTTACGACGTAGCCTATCTCAGCACTCTACTTAACCAACTTAGAACTCCAGCTGTGAGTGGCAGTCAAACCAGTCTACAGAACTTCTCTACACCAGTCACCTCCGTGATCGAAACGAGCCCAGTCATCACCACCACCAAACCACGTGTACAAGCCACATCGAGCTCCACACCAAGTATACAGTCAACATCTACACCAAGTACACCCACTACGTCTGAAAACCCACCGGATTTCATCACTCACAGTGAACGCCCATCGACAACGACGACCGGCGTTCTACCCACCACCACTCCAGTTCACTCGTACCAAATTTACAAGAGCGGGTTACCACGACAGCGCATACAGCTCAAACCATGGACTCTCGGTGGCAGCATCCCTTCACTTACGTGATCGCAGGACCGACGGGCTCCGGCAAAACGCACTTCGTCAGGAAGCTCCTTCAACACGCCGACAGCATGATCACCCCACCCATTGCCCGAGTCGTGTGGTGTTATGGAGAATGGCAGGCAGCGTATGCAGCAATGCCCCATATCACGTTCGTGGAAGGCCTACCTAACCTGACCGATTTGGAACCCGACACCTTGGTGGTTCTGGATGATCTCATGGCGGAGACGGATGCGCGCGTCACCCAACTCTTTACCAAAGGCAGCCATCATCGACGGTTCAGCATCATCTACATTGTGCAGAATCTGTTCAGTAAAAACAAAGAACATCGGAACATCAGCTTAAATGCCCACTACCTGGTGGTCTTCAAAAACCCGAGAGATACCACTCAACTGCTGCACCTGGCGAGACAGATGTATCCCGGCCGCACACCGTTTGCGTTGGAAGCCTTTAAAGATGCGACAACCGCTCAGCACGGGTATATGCTCTTCGACCTCAAGCAAGTCACCCCCGATCACCTTCGACTACGGACCGGAATCTTTCCCGGAGAGACCCACCACGTTTACATGCAAAAATAATGTAAACACACCCACAGTGGCTTCCCCAGCTGGGGTGTGTGTGTTTGATGATGGGGATAATAAAAAGAATTAATACCACATCATGGTTGACTTTGTCTCTGTTCGATATTCAGGAGGTAGCCCGCAAAAGGATAAAAAGAGCAGAGGTGTGTGATGTCTGCGCGAGTACGGAAGCACGCCCCGACGCTCCGTGTATTGAAGACGGCCCCACCCGAGTTGGTCCGAACCATTGTACGCGGTGCGGACCCTGACCTTGTACGCTGTCTGTGCGAGATCGGGTACAACCTGTTAAAAGGCAACGTACCACTGACTCCGGCTCAGAAGACAAAGTTGAACAAGCATAAAACAGGTCTCCGAACCCTAGTCCAGAAGCGAGTCTCTCAAACACAAAAGAAAAAGGTGTTACAGAAAGGCGGCTTTCTCGGGGCCATCTTAGCACCGTTGGCCGCTTCCGTGTTGGGTCCAGTATTGGGTGGACTCTTCGGCCGACAATGAACCACACGAAAAAAATGGTCCTCGTCGAACCACGGCTCCTGCAAAACCTCCAATCACCCTACCCTGTCCCACCTACGGTGAAGACCATAAACACCGTCGATGAAGAGATGCAACAGATCTTACAAATTACAAGCGTCTAGTCCGTCATCCATAATTCAGCCGTCGTCCATTAGAGAATATCCGCGTCCATAATCCAAAGACCTATTCCATATTCCATATAACAGTATTAGCACCAAATTCAAAAAGACAATCATAGTATACATAAACATAGGCTTGTTTCGTGCAAGAGAGAAGCGGTCAACAGTTTTCAATGATGCCGGCAAGACATCATGATGTTCCAAAAATATCAAATCCGTATCGCTGATCAGTATTCTTAATCCATAATATTCGTTGTAAAGTCGTCATCTAAAGAATGATGTATCTCAGTCACGCTTTGATTGTGACTGTTCATATGAGTACCATGAGGATCTTGAAGTACATGGGTTCATACGGCCCCTAGCCCCGGGTTAAGCGGAATTAGACACAAGTTACGAAACGTAGCGCCATAGCTACGTTCTTATTTTTTTATCAGACCGGGGTTAAGCGACAGTGAGAAAGTGCAATGGTACAATGAGACGCTTCAACGGTACATGACGTTCATGGACCAATACAAAACCCTCTCTACCCCAGCACCACCACCACCACCACCACGCGACACACCGCCGACCTCAGTACCGCTCCAACAGCCGCCATTACCAGGGGTACCACCCACAGCCCCACAGTGGGGGGAAGATGAAGTCTTGAAAGAGTGTACCTGCATCGCTCAAGAAACAAGCTGGCCTGGTATTACAATGGATGAAACAGAATCCTAACATGACTTGGAATGATAAAGGTGAACTACTGGTACAGAATCAGGTGGTCCCCGGTACCCACATGACGGATTTAGAGAATGACCTGATGCGTCAACGCAGGTCGCACACGGATCCTCGTGGATGGGAGGTCTTCGCTGAAGGCTTGAAAGACATGCATGTACCACAGGAATTGGTGGGGAACCCCCAGCGCTGGACCTAGATGCAGCGGACCCAGCAAACGCCGAGTGACCCACCACCTTTGGGAAGCCGAGTGGGAACCGGAGTCACCCCCCAAAACACCACAACAACGGGCACCTTCTTTTCACTCCTTTAAAAAACACCCTTGATCAAGACACCCCACATCTCCAGGGCCGTGACACGTAGCAAGTCACCCTACCCAGTAACAGTTCGCTGGATGTGTTTCCTGACAACACCTTGGGCAAGTACGTGACCCAATTACCGCAACCGTTGCATTTACCTGGACGATAGGAATGTAGCCTCGTGGATATCCAATACCCTTACTCGTGGTACAACGTGCGAGCCAATGAAGTGTGGTACAAGGTGACCTACGAAGGAAACAACACCCGACTCACCCTCCCCGATGGCCAATACGATACCCCCAAGGAGTTCATGCAGGGGCTGACAAGACTGTTGGATTATAAAGCTCTACGGGAGGTCACCAATACTTCAACACCCGTCAAATCCTTTCCCTTCAAGAATCACGTGGACTTCGGTTACAACGCACACGACGACAAGGCGCAGATCCTCCTCACCGCCAACGTGAGTGTCGTACTGAGTCCTATCCTAAAGCAAATGCTGGGTCTCGCTCACCCGACCTACACTGGTCCATCCGAGGACCATGGCCAGATCCCGATGGATATGAAGTCGGGTATGTACGGACTCTACGTCTACTCGGACGTGGTCGACAACCACATCGTGGGCGATATCAACACACCTCTGTTACGGGCGGTAAGACGTATGGAGATCAAATCACTCACAGTTTCACTCACATGCACTACCTATCCGTACGACAAACCGACATCAACACTATCACGGTGGATATAAGAGATGACACGGGACGACCGGTGCCATTCGAACGAGGAAAAGTGGTGCTGACACTTCATTTTCGACAAGCACGTGCTCCCCACTTTGTATAATGGAAGTACCTTACGAGTGCGATGCACGCAGCTATATGGACTGTTATGCCCAACAGGCCGGGGGTGGCCTTCCGGTATTTGCAGGTGCACGCATGCAACGAGGACATGGGCTGGGGAACATACTCGGGAGTATCGTCAAAACGTTCCTGCCATTGGTGACGCGTGGGGTGAAAGCGATTGGCAAACAAGCTGTACGCAGTGGACTGCAAGTCGCCGGTGATGTCTTGGGGGGTACGGCACCCAAAGAAGCCTTGAAACGGCGGGCCAAAGAAGCGTGAGGCGTCTTGGTGGCCAAAGCACAACGCACCGTAGGGAATAAAATACCTGCACCACCGAGACCACGCACCAGTCGACGTCCGACCCAGCGACGACGCACATCGAAGACCCAGGATATCTTTTCTTAAACATGTCCTTAATCCACGCAGAGTCCTGCCCTTCCACCAACAGTGAATTTGATTTGTGGACCGTCCCGCCCACACAGACCAGTGCCGAACAAGGATTATGGGTGGAGCATATCCCGCTCTCCAGCATCAACGAAACAGGGCCCATCGAGTTCACCATCAGTAATGCAGATACGGCCTATGTGGAGTTAGCCCATACATACTTGTATGTGAAAGCCAAGGTCGTCAATGGGGATGGCTCCAGAATCATCCAAGCTGCAACGGTGGGCCCGACGAATCTCTGGCTGCACTCTATGTTTCAACAGGTGGATATTTTTATCAGCGACAAACTCATCAGTGACTCGACCAACACGTACCCCTATCGAGCCTACATCGAGACACTGTTGTCGTATGGACGAGAGGCTAAAGAGTCTCAGCTGACAGCCGCTTTATTCTACCAAGACACAGCCGCGCACATGGACACGGTGGACAATGAAGGATATAACAAACGAAAGGCTTTCACCGCGAACGGCGTCTCGGTGGATCTCATGGGTCGACTGCACGCAGACCTCTTCATGCAAGACCGGTACCTCTTGAACAAGATCCCCATCAAAATCCGACTGATACGGGCGCCTCCGACCTTCGCCTTGATGGCCACTAACGTAGAGGGGCATGCAGCTGACTATAAGATTGTCATCCAAGACGCAGTCCTGTATGTCCGAAAAGTGAAACCGAATTCAGCCGTTCAATTGGGACACATGAAAGCCTTGGAAACAAAACCAGCCCAGTACCCTATCCGACGGGTACAAACCAATGTGTTCTCTGTGCCTGCTGGAAATATGAGCGCCAACAAAGAAAACCTGTTCCTGGGGAACTACCCAAGCGATTGATCCTGGCCTGTGTGGAAAATACCAGTTTCAGCGGAGCCTATCCAGAGAACCCGTTTGACTTTAAACATTTCGGCATAAATTTTGTGGCCCTGCATGTGGATGGACAACAGGTCCCAGCCACGGCCTTAACACCGAACTTTGGGCGCGCGAATTTCATTCGAGCCTATCAGAGCCTGTTTACAGCCACCGGTCAAAACAACCAGGACGAAGGGAATATGATCAGTCGGGAGGACTACGCGAACGGATACACGTTGTTCTGTTTCGATCTGACCCCCACCTTAGAGAACGACCATCAGCTGGCCCTCGCCAAGCAAGGCAATTTACGGTTGGAAATCCACTTTGCACGAGCACTCCGGAGCACCGTAAATGTGATCTGCTACGCCGAGTTTGACAACATCATTCAAGTGGACAATGCGCGCAACGACCTGTGTGACTTTGCCACCTAACATGGATACAGACCAGATAACCACCGTGCTGGAGAATGACCCAGGGACACGTATGGTCTTTCAAGGGGTGTTCGCCCGAAATGTGTTCCCATTAGACCGTATGTATCCTGCTGCTTACGTTCTCAACACGGACCCGATGGATCGGTCCGGTGAACATTGGGTGGGCGTGTACTTGACAGAACAGCAGGGTGAATACTTTGACCCGTACGGCCTGCCACCCCTCCATCCCGATTTAACAGACTTCATGGATCAAGGCACAGAGACGTGGTGTTGGAACAGTCAAACGTTGCAAAGCCTGACCAGTAGCGTGTGCGGACAATACTGTTTGTTTTATCTGTACCACCGATGCCGGGGAAGAACCTTATCTACCATCGTACAGATGTTTGACGAGTACCCCAAGGCCGAGGACCGCGATGTACTCGTATATGACTGGGCCGCTCATCATTTCAATGTACAAGCCCCGTTCTGGGCTTAAGTTCTGTCAACGTACAAGCCCCCTGTTCTGGGCTTCAGTTTTCACGTGGTTGTTCTCACGTTGTTGTTGTTCACTGAATAAAAAAACAAAGTGAGATCTCACCAAAAAAAACCCTGTCTTGTGTGTTTTCTATATGAGCATAAAACAAGCGGCCATGAAGGCTATGACAGACATGTGGGGATTTGGTCAAACTGGCCTTGAACACCGTGGAGAAAGTAGCCAATCAGTGGCCTAGGATGGGGCCAAATGTAACCCATCGATGTCCAGAAAACAATGCAAGAGCACTGCAGTAAAATGGAGAGCCAATGAAATCAGCCCACAGACCAAGTACATGTTTTGGTCTAGGTTAAGAGCGGGCATTCCAGCACAAAATTTTGACGAGTTACATGTTACAAGAGCAACAGATGGCGTGAAAACACTATAGAGGTTACAGGTGCGGGAAGACATGACCGAAACCCCACATGTCACCACGGAGACGGCGAGTGGAGATTCGTGCAACACCTATAGATTAAGTTTATTACTATAAGTTCCATGGTTTCATGTATTTTTTCGTGCCAATACGGTTCTGGGGAAAACTGAGGGTTCCCCACTGGCCACTTAACATGGGCATAGTGCTGGCGATATTGTGGGGGACCCTGTGCATTCCATGGATGCTTCGGGAGGGTGGATAAAGGCTATCTATTGGCCCGGAGAGGGCCGAGCCTTGCCGGAAGGGGAGCCTTTGACCTTTTGACCTGAATGTGACCTTTGAACTTTTGACCCAAAATTCCGGTGATGCCGCGCAGGCGTGTGGCCGGAAAACGCGCGCGCGCGCTGCAGGCGGGCCGGTATATTTTTCTGGAGAAACTTTTACATGCACCCACCCTAGCTCTCTCAGCAGGCCCCGATAAGCCCGGGGACCGATATTATCCCTTTGGGATAGGGTTGATAGAGGTTTTCCCCTATTTTAGGGGTAAAGTCCGTGTTCCGCTATTTATAGTTTCGGGACAAATCCTAAATTTACATACACCCACTCCCCCACCCTACCTCTCTCAGCAGGCCCCAATAAGCCCGGGGACCGATATTAGCCCTTTGGGATAGGGTTGATAGGAGTATTTTCTACGGTAAAGTCTGTGTTTCGCTTTTTATATCTGGAGAAATTTTACATGCACCCACCCTGTCTCTAGAGGGCAGCACCATCGATGCCAAAGGGGAATCCCCTTTTTGTTTGTTTATTTTTTGCGGAGATATACTGGACAATAAACGCTCGACCCTCGGGTGGCACGGATGCTAGACTCATCCTAATAACATCGTCCAACACCTATAGATTATGTTATATATAAGTCTTCCTTCCCATGGTTTCATGGAAAAACCCTGACCTTGAACTAGTGTGATCACGTGACCTCCTCGTGATGGAAAAAACCCAGAACCAAGTCAGTACATGCATTCCATAGTCAGACATACCCAGGTCACGACCGATTCACGCAGACCGGAAGTGACGTCATACACCTGCGCACTCCCCATGATGGAAAAACCCCAGAAACAAGTCAGTACATGCATTCCATACAGTCAGACGAGGTCAAATACTCGCTTCTGAATGGCTGTCAAAGGTCACGATATGCAAATTTTTTATGTCAAAGGTCAATAAGCTATTTAATACTCTTTCTATACTCGCAGACTGGAAGTGACGTCATACACCTGTGCACTCCCCGTGATGGAAAAGACCCAGAACCAAGTCAGTACCTGTATACAGTCAAACGAGGTCAAAATACTCGCTTCTGATTGGCTGTCAAAGGTCACGATATGCAAATTTTTGAGGTCAAAGTTCAATAAGCTATTTAATACTGAAACAAACTTGAATGTGACAGAAGCCAAATTCCCTCCCTCCCTTAATACTCTTTCTATACTCCCAGACCGGAAGTGACGTCATACACCTGCGCACTCCCCATGATGGAAAAACCCCAGAAACAAGTCAGTACATGCATTCCATACAGTCAGCCGAGGTCAAAATACTCGCTTCTGAATGGCTGTCAAAGGTCACGATATGCAAATTTTTTAGGTCAAAGTTCAATAAGCTATTTAATACTGAAACAAACTTGAATGTGACATAAGCCAAATTCCCTCCCTCCCTTAATACTCTTTCTATACTCCCAGACCGGAAGTGATGTCATACACCTGCACACTCTCCGTGATGGAAAAACCCCAGAACCAAGTCAGTACATGCATTCCATAGTCAGACGAGGTCAAAATACTCGCTTCTGATTGGCTGTCAAAGGTCACAATTGGAACTCTTCTGTGTTCGGAGGTAGTTTTTCTCCCCAATATGCAAATTTTTGAGGTCAAAGGTCAATATTCACAACAGGTCAGTACATGCATTCCTATCATTCAATATGACCTTGAACTATCACGTGACCTCCCCGTGATGGAAAAAACCCAGAACCAAGCCAGTACATCCCATACAGTCATACCCAGGTCACGCCCGATTCAAGCAGACCGGAAGTGACGTCATACACCTGCGCACTCCCCGTGATGGAAAAAAACCAGACACAAGTCAGTACACACATTCCATACAGTCAGACATACCCTCAGCTCTCTATATACTTGGGACTACTTTCTGTCCGCGGAGGCAGACCGCATCACCGCCAAACCGCATCACCGCGGAGAAATCCCCTAACATGTCTAAACATGATCCAAGGTCAGATGATGGACGGGAGGAGAGGATACAGGTCAGTACATGCTCAAGTGCACTCATTGAACTTTGACCTCTCCACCTCCACATGACGTCACAGAGGTCAAAGGTCAACATGAGGGATTATGCTTGCTGTATACTACTTTCATGTATAAAAGATGACGCCAGTAGTTGCTGAAGCAGTTCGAATGATTCTGTACAGGTATCCCAATCAGAAAAATCACCATACACCTTAAAATATGTAGAAATGATATTTGGTATGGCGTAAAGCCCGCCACTGAGTATATATACATATGAAATGATTTTTGAGAGAGAAGGAATAAATTGATCATCTTAATGATATGAGCAGCAGCACCATTATACAAGTGTAATCCACTATAATTGGTGCTGCTGCTGTGGGAGACAGGACTTCTGTGAAAAAATGAAGATCTCTCTGATGAGCAATGCAACCCACAGTGGCCATCTTTTTTTTATGCAGAAAGTGCATTTACATATTTTACACGAGTCGGGGTCGTGGGTTCGAATCCCGCTGACGACCAATTTATTCTTTCTCTTCAAAAATCATTTCATATGCATATATGTTCAGTGGCGGGCTTTATGCCATACAAAATATCATTTCTACATATTTTAAGGTGTTGACAGTGAAGTTGGTGAGATGGAATGACGTTGGGAACAAGAATGAATAGTTGAAAATCATTTTTAAGGGGATTACACAAGTACAATGTAACTGAAAAGGAATCTTGACCATCCTCTCACTGATGTCAAGCCACTCAAGTTATTGCCCGGATAAGATCCAAGAGGAAGTGGTGCTGCCATTTCTTGGTAATACACAAGAGCATTCATTTCAGGAAAATGCTTCAATATTACTTTGAAATAAAAACAATCCATGCAAAGCATTGAGAATCCCTACATCTTGGGTATATTTAAATAGGGTCTTGCTCAAGCAATTGGTTATAAAGCTAATTCCCATCAGTTTCTGTTACGCTATGAATAGTCATTGTTAAGATATGCTGGCAACGAGTGAAAAGAGGAGCAGATGTACTAATACTTGTTGACAACACACTAAAGTCAATTTTAGCAGTAGCCTAGGACCACTCACCAGATGTGTATCGGGTGTATGTTAGGTAAACCTTGGCCTTAGCAGTCTTGAGAAATTGAGGTATCAAGAAATTAGTGACAAATTTGACCTGTTGACTCACAATTAACAATACATCAATCCCAATGAGTGAGAATGGGCTTCTGTTCTGTAACCACATGCATATGTGAGCGAAGTGGGGGATTCCTGGGCATAGTAGTTCTTGGGACATGGTGGTAATGAGAAAACAGACTCCCGGCTGGACATATATGCGGACAATAACCCAAAGCCAATTTTAGCAGTAACTCATGACCAGCTATGTGTCTGGTGTACGATCACAGCATCTAGGCCTTATCAGTCTTTAGATATGGGGGTAACAAACAATTTGAGTTTGACCTGGTGACCCTGAAAAAAAAAGAGACTTTCAAAAAGATTATACTCTTTGACCATATGCATGTGTGATTTAAGTTTGGTATTCCTAGCCAGTCATTCTTGTGATATGATGTTAATGAGAAAATAGAGATGGATGGATGGACTGATAAACATGATGACAATAAAAAAACTGAAAATGAACAGGTATAACATCAGGTAACATTTAGGTATAACATTTTTATTAAAATATCAAATCAATATCATCAAAGCTGTGTAATATATACAAAACCTCATTCGCCAGACTTGATCAATAAATAGTTACCTGTTTATATTCGCAATTGCAGACCGACATGGCATCCATACATTATGTACACATCAAAGTTAGCATTTTTGGCCACTTCCCACCGACCCTGGCCCATTTAAACACTAAATTTATTGTGTCAAAATTGTTACTTTCAACCCCCTCCTCACGGAGAATACATATTTATAGATGACCCCCCAAACAAATTGTTCTTGAAATGAGATGGTGAATGTGCACATCTATTTATATACCCTAACCATATTTACAGCATGATGAATCCCCAACTTGGTCCTCTCAATGACAAACAGGACATATAATGAGTGAACCCCATCCCAGTAAACCAGGGTCCAGAACTGATGTATTTATCAGGCACTAAAGTGGAGCTACAAGGGTATTCTGACAGTATACCAGTGGAATCAAAAGGGTTAACTTCACCAAGATTAATCTCCACATTAATAAGATGGAGACATCAGTGAGTAGATTGAAACCAAATCAAAACCTCTGGCTAGTCAACCCTGGCCTGATGAGATCATTTGATATATGAAGCGGGGGGGGGGGGGAAATAAATTGATGGAATTCTCTGGGAACTACTACATTTACAAAGGATTTCATAATAGTTTACCAAGATATCTTTCAGTGACACGAAATTACATGCCCAGACTGATTCAAAACATCACATGTAACTTTGCACCTCCTACATGTATCTGAAGTTGCCAGCTTCTAATAATATGTTTAATTCATTTGGTGTTTCTATAATTCTCATGGACTGAGTTGCTGTTTGAAAGCCCATCACCCAATCAGAGATCAATAGGAGTCAAAGATAACTTGCATGTTTGCAACTTCAGACAAAACAAAACTGTTCAACTTCACGCTTGCCAGAGCAACAGGGTGTGTTTGTAAACATCACATCAGCCATAAACGTGAAACTTATAAGAAATCCCCTGTAATCACACAATCTTTATTCAGAAACATTAAAGCTTGGGAATATGTATTTATATATAGTTTCATCTCTGATTGCTCACAGAGAGAGGCTGTGTGAAATAATCAAAAGCACCATTGCCAATTACCTTATATGGCTCCAAGAGCATTACATTCAACAATACTGAATGTAACATGGTTTTAAATGACTGACCATGGCGATTGTGGAGAGATAAATATAATGGAGCTGCTGTGTTACCATAATCCTCCCAACCCCTATATTTTTGGTTCTTAAAAACGTTTGTCAGCAACTTTATTAAGTTTTCTATATTTCACAGAATATTGTGACATCCAATAGAATGAGAACTAGACCAAACTTGATAAAACTGAGACACTGATTTCCAGTAGGAGTAGTCTTCTACAGGAAATGGTAAATTAAGTTACGATAAGTTGAATACTTATTTGAAAATAGCGTTTAAAAATTTAAAATTGAATTTTAAATTAAATTTATTTAAAATCCAAATATCTTCAGAGCATACAGGTATACAGTGAACAAACATATATATTTGGAATCCTCAAGGAATGTGCTTTCAAGAAATATAGCTGTGTGGCATACTTTCAGCTGTATGAAGACAAGTTCAGACTGTTCTAGAGGGTGTGTAAAAGTGTGTGCAGGAGGGCTCTGTACCCTTAAAGCAGACTTGTCTCAAATCTGTCCACTAAAAGAGGATATTCATACTGCTTAACTATGGTATTGAGAATAAGAATACTTCAGCAATTGAAAAAAAAATTAATTAAATTAGTTTTTTCAGGTTTTAAGAATTTTGTGATATTACTCCTTAAATTCTGCACAGAATGTCACATCCCATTCTCACAAAAGCAATATGTGAAATACTGGAAATAAGACACATTAAACACCAAATTGAAGCACTCTCTGCCATCTTCACAATTACCAGATTCATATTGTGCTACTCAAGCAACACTGGATTGTAAGGGCATGGATTTGTACACAGTTACAAAAATCCATACCACATTTAACACTGTGTATATGGTTGTCAGAAGAGAAGGTCCACCACAGACCTCAGTTTTGTGAAAATCTTTTCTATGCACAAAATTGAATAAAACCAATATTAGAAGGGACTTATCTTCTGCCAATTCTCTAAATGTAAAACTGTTACCCTTCCTTATTCAGTGTATTACAATATACCACCAGTCAAAGCAGATCATTCAATTTAAATAATTTCTTCAGGAAAATAAATGGTACCATACTGATGAATCCAGTATTTAGGTTATCACAGTCATTGAGACAGCATTAAAGCTGTCCACATTGTAAAAATGTTAGTATTTTTCCAGCGGTTCTTGATGAACTGGGTGGGGCAGTTTGATCTGGATCTCATCTGTTACTACTTCTTCCATTGCTTGAGATTCATCACCAAGGTTCATTGATGCCTTCTCTTTCTCTTCCTAGAAAACATATCAAATGTTGAGAATCTCAATGTGAAAATGAAAATTCAAAGACTGTATCCCTTCAGTGTGATTAAGACAATTATCTTCCTCCATCATGATTTTAATAAAGTGAATTACATGTTCATAATGTTACAGCAGTGAGTGATAGAAACTTAGAATCGCAACAGAGTAAAGACATTTACATGTAAATCAATTATTATTCCTCAAAATATAGTAAAAAGTACATTTTCTGGAAAATTTAACATAATGTACTATAGGAAAAGAGGCCAAAACATTTATTGAAATAGGACCTGTTGTTGCATCAATTGTGATATTATTGAACAGTAAAACACATAAGTAGAAAACATGGGAAAGCCTGTCAGACGGATACTCCGGTAATGGTGACAGAGAGGTAAGTGTGAATGGCGGCTTTATTATGTTTATGAAGAATGAAGCATGACCTATTGAATATACTCAACACAGTGAGATGATCAGTGGCTGAGCCTGTTATGATAAATATCCCCTATATGATATATAAGATGGAAAAGTGTGGCACTAACCAATTGCTTCAGGTTAAACAGAATGGATCCTCTCTCGATTCAAAATACTTCTGCCGAAGTCGCTGACAAATGTACACTCTTGGTGATCATTGAGCGAAATTCGTATGTGATTTTAAGAGAGATGACCCGCAAATGACATTCTCTGCGATGCGGGATTTCTCTAAGCTACATCATCACCCATCAGCAACAGAGTGACTCTAGTGAGATCTGACAGAAGTAACTACATGTATAATTGAGAATGAGTCCTGTTTAACCTGTAGCAATGGGGTTAGTGCCAAACTTATATGCTTACAGAGCATATAGTGGGATTTTTTATCATGACACGATATTCAACTCATTGTGGCTCTACAAGATTTAATATGGCTAATAACTCTCACCTCAGCTTTTAATCTGTAATATTCATCTATGGCTGACTGGTACTTGGGTGAAGTAATCCCGAAGAACCAAGCTAACTTCTCACCACATTTGTCTGCAACTAGAAACACGATGCAAGTAAAGTGATAATGAATGCTATCGCCCATACAGCTATCTACCATACAGGTTCATTACAAGGCAGAATGGAATAAAGTTTACAAAGTGTGACAGGCAAGCTAGCATTTCATAATACTTAATTAGACGATGAGTATCACAAAGCTGACAAGGTGATCAATCTCTCAAATCAGTTTGACGTGTCAGGTGAGGTGAGTGACTGCAACTGATCAATTGCAAATCTTTGAGAAGCAGAAATGATAATGCCAACTTAAGTAGCTCCACTGATTGTGATATTGAGAAAGGGAGAGGTCTCCCTTGATCTTGATCTCATAAAGATGGATTGCTTCCCTTGATTGTGATATTGCAGTGGTAGCAATTCAGACTGCTCCTGCCAGGTGTATATATTGTACATGTACTGTTTGGAGCTCCTTCCACTGACAGAAATATCACAATCACAGGTACTGTCTGTACTCAGAAATTTTAGTAGGGAGGCTCACTTTGCAGAAGGATGGAACTAATGGGCCTGAACACAGAAGGACAACATATCAAGATCATGAGATGACAGAGACAAATCTGTGAAGCATCACAGAAAGTACATGTGGCATCTTAAGAGAATAGACGATTTATCATTTCATTAATTTGCATGGACAGAGCCTAATTCTTCAGAAGCTTGTATCAATATTTCACTAAGTTTGTAAAGTGTACATTTATTTCTTCCATAGTGTTATAGACTATTCTGCCTTCTTGTTTTTACAAATCCCTAAATGTACGATGATTTGGATGTTTTGTACTGTACTATACAATGCCTACCTGAGAGGGTTCCGCCTGCTGCATACACCATGCAATACCAGAGCCATGGTAACCAAGAGAGAGTTTTCTGCAACAATCAAGTTCATCAATTACAATATTATATAGATATTATGTTGTCAGAGCTCGTACTGTCATTGACAAGCCACTAGATCTTCATCTTATCAAGTATTACTTTGTTACTGTTATTTAATACAAGACTACTATGTAGATTCAGTAGATATTTCATCCTATATTGAATTTGTCTTGAGTATATGATCATAATTTTGCTGGAGGAGATTGCTGTACTTGAAATGTTCATTGTTCACCCTGTTGTTCAATAATCCTGCTTGTTATTTATAACATTGATAACTCAGGCTTCAGAAGCAAAAATGAAGTAACTTTTCCAATAAATGAGTCACTTTCAATATTCAATTATCTCAAATCTTCAACCTTTCAAAATGAGAATCCCATTCCAATAAATTTGATGCTCTCACTACTTCTTGGTGTGAAGATGTATTGCCTGTACTTGACATGCTTGAAGTATTAGAGAAATTATCATGTTTATTGGAGAAATGAGCATGCTTTATTACAGAATTGGTCATGCTTTCTTAGAAAATTGATCATGCTTTTAATATTAGAGAATTGATCATCCTTTCTTAGAGAATTGATCGTGCTTTATTATAGAATTGATCATCCTTTCTTAGAGAATTGATCATGCTTTCTTAGAGAATTGATCATGCTTTATTAGAGAATTGATCATGCTTTATTAGAGAACTGATCATACTTTCTTAGAGAATTGATCATACTTTATTAGAGAACTGATCATGCTTTCTTAGAGAATTAGTTATATTCAATTATCTCAAATCTTCAACCTTTCAAAATGAGAATCCCATTCCAATAAATTTGATGCTCTCACTTTTTCTTGGTCTGAAGATGTACTGCCTTTATTGAAGTATTAGAGAAATGATCATGTTTATTGAAGAAATGGGCATGCTTTATTAGAGAATTGGTCATGCTTTATTAGAGAACTGATCATGTTTTATAAGAGAACCGATCATACATGTACTTTATAGAGAACTGGTCATGCTTTCTTAACAAATTGATCATGCTTTATTAGAGAATTGATCATGCCTTATTAAAGAATTGGTCATGCTTTATTGGAGAACTGATCATACTTTATTAGAGAACTGATAATGCTGTATAGGAGAATTAATCATGCTTCGTTAGAGAATTGATCATGCTTCATTAGAGAATTGATCATGCTTTATTAGAGAATTGATCATGCTTTAGTAGAGAATTGATCATGCTTTATTAGAGAATTGATCATGCTTTATTATAGAACTGATCATACTTGATTAGAAAATTGATCATGCTTTATTAGAGAATTGATAAGGCTTTATTGGAGAATTGATCATGCTTTATTGGAGAACTGACATGCTTTAGTAGAGAATTGATCATGCTTTCTTGGAGAATTGATCATGCTTTATTACAGAATTGATTATACTTTCTTAGAGAGCTATCATGCTTTCTTAGATAATTGATCATGCTTTCTTAATCATGAATGCTTTATTAGAGAACTGATAATGCTTTATTGGAGAATCGGTCATTCTTTATTAGAAAATTGATCACACTTTATTAGAGAATTGATCATGATCATGCTTTCTGTCAAAAGTGTTTATTTGTGAACCTCAAACTAATATTGTCATTCCATATCAATTACTGTGAAGAGTATGAACCTTATAAATGTAGATGCATGAAACCTAATATTAATGCTGCTTGCAGCGATCAAGGATACAGTAATGTTCAATGTAGGTTAGACCCCAAATCCTTGGATCACCTGATGACTGTTCTCCCTCAATTTCATCAGTCCGGAATGCAGGCGAAGTTAAAAATAGATAATACTCTGGCAACATCTGTTTTGATGTCATTTCAGCTTTCTGTTTCAATAAATTTGATAACCTTATTCAGTCTGGGTAGGAAAGTTATTTTCTGTCAGAATGTTTGTCAACATTAACAATAAAAGATTTAGTGAAGGATGGTATTATTAGCCTGTACATACTAGATCAACTGATTCTCTTATTGTGACTGGTTGTTTTATGAAGGATGGTAATATTGGCCTGTATATGTACATACTGGATCAACTGGTACTGTCAGTGTGACTGGTTGTTTACTGAAGGATGGTATCATTATCCTGTATATACTGGATCAACAGGTAGTGTCAGTGTGACTGGTTGTTTTGTGAAGGATGGTATTATTAGCCTGTACATACTAGATCAACTGGCACTGTCATTGTGACTGGTTGTTTTATGAAGGATGGTAATATTGGCCTGTATATGTACATACTGGATCAACTGGTACTGTCAGTGTGACTGGTTGTTTACTGAAGGATGGTATCATTATCCTGTATATACTGGATCAACAGGTAGTGTCAGTGTGACTGGTTGTTTTGTGAAGGATGGTATTATTAGCCTGTACATACTAGATCAACTGGCACTGTCATTGTGACTGGTTGTTTTGTGAAGGATGGTAATATTGGCCTGTTTATAACTGGTACTATCAGTGTGACTGGTTGTTTACTGAAGGATGGTATCATTATCCTGTATATACTGGATCAACAGGTAGTGTCAGTGTGACTGGTTGTTTTGTGAAGGATGGTATTATTAGCCTGTACATACTAGATCAACTGGCACTGTCATTGTGACTGGTTGTTTTGTGAAGGATGGTAATATTGGCCTGTTTATAACTGGTACTGTCAGTGTGACTGGTTGTTTACTGAAGGATGGTATCATTATCCTGTATATACTGGATCAACAGGTACTGTCAGTGTGACCAGTTGTTTAGTAAAGGATGGTATTACAAGTCTGTACATACTGGATCAACAGGTACTGTCATTGTGACTGGTTGTTTTATGAAGGATGGTAATATTGGCCTGTATATGTACATACTGGATCAACTGGTACTGTCAGTGTGACTGGTTGTTTACTGAAGGATGGTATCATTATCCTGTATATACTGGATCAACAGATACTGTCAGTGTGACTGGTTGTTTTGTGAAGGATGGTATTATTAGCCTGTACATACTAGATCAACTGGCACTGTCATTGTGACTGGTTGTTTTGTGAAGGATGGTAATATTGGCCTGTATATATATAACTGGTACTATCAGTGTGACTGGTTGTTTACTGAAGGATGGTATCATTATCCTGTATATACTGGATCAACAGGTAGTGTCAGTGTGACTGGTTGTTTTGTGAAGGATGGTATTATTAGCCTGTACATACTAGATCAACTGGCACTGTCATTGTGACTGGTTGTTTTGTGAAGGATGGTAATATTGGCCTGTATATATATAACTGGTACTATCAGTGTGACTGGTTGTTTACTGAAGGATGGTATCATTATCCTGTATATACTGGATCAACAGGTAGTGTCAGTGTGACTGGTTGTTTTGTGAAGGATGGTATTATTAGCCTGTACATACTAGATCAACTGGCACTGTCATTGTGACTGGTTGTTTTGTGAAGGATGGTAATATTGGCCTGTTTATAACTGGTACTGTCAGTGTGACTGGTTGTTTACTGAAGGATGGTATCATTATCCTGTATATACTGGATCAACAGGTACTGTCAGTGTGACCAGTTGTTTAGTAAAGGATGGTATTACAAGTCTGTACATACTGGATCAACAGGTACGGTCAGTGTGACCGGTTGTTTACTGAAGGATGGTATTATTAGCCTGTACATACTGGATCAACTGGTACTATCAGTGTGACCGGTTGTTCATCTTCCTCGTCTGATGAAGAGTATTCCTCCAAGACCCCATCACTGAAGTGTAGGATTCTCTTGGGTGGCTTTTTGTGCTTTCTTGTCTTCTCACCACTGTCTAATGGAATGTTGGTGAAATCTCCTTTGGCTTCCTTTTCCTGAAACATGAAATGATACAACATGTCAATAACAAGGGTTATGTGTAACCCGGCAGCTCGCCGTTTTGGGTTTTGTCAATAACATGCAGCTTCACATAAAGATTGAGCCCTTCATGTTGCACATCACTGGCAATGACAATACATATTGTTACAAAAATTTGAATATAAATTTTTTTTTTTTTTTTTTTATTCAGTCCATATCAGTATTCACATCAGTCAACATTGTTGCAGTGATAACATAGCATTTTACATGCAGCTTTCAAGATTTTTAGATGGAATAAAAAATAAATGAGTGTATCCATTATACATACAGTATTTCGAATAATGTTATTAGATTCTTAATTATTACAGTCCACACGGTCAGGTAAGAATGAAAAGTTCCAGACTTGATGTCCCGAGGGTCTATCATACATAGTACTTATCAGCACCAATTTACAGCTATGCTGAATTGGATGAATACATGTATTGACTAAAATGACTTATACATGTAAATAAAGAGACATTATATCAGAATATGCCACTTTCATTGAACTTATCAACATAATTTAATAATTTAGCATTCACCTGTTCAGCCAAATAGTACTTTTTCAAATCCGCTTTTAGACAGTCCAGCATTGGTAATGCGCATCTAAGACTAGCCCTAAACAGGCAAAAATTGATCAGCAATGAAATCAAATTTACAACTTCCAGATTTTTACCAATAAAGCCGAGAATAATTGTACGAGGTGAATAACATATTTCTATTCCAGTAATACCAACAACCCAATCGTTCACCTTCTTCCGAAATATAATAGCTGTTGGGCACTCAACTAACAAATGGTTAATACTCTCAACATCATTCTTGCAGAAAAAACATATATTGCTATCAGTCAAGTTCATCTTGAAAAGCAAAGCTCTACAGGTCAGCGACCGAGATAATATCCTATACCTGAATCTGGACTAATTTTTTTGCTTAATGTAAATATTTTTGACCACTGGATATCATTTGCTTTTACACCTAGCTCCAATTCCCAAGATTTTACAAACTTAATAGTGAATGGGAAATCTTTTTTGAATACGGAATTATAGATTGCACACCCTTTCTTTGTCAGTGATGTTGAAGTTGGATTGAAAGATGAACTATATTATAGAACTTGAAATAAAGATTACCTTTTTTTCCAAAAGTAAGCTTATACATGTCATTGTGAATACATGTACAATTGAAATTTGGTCTGAGATGTGGGTGTGAAATGCCTCATTTCACGTCACGTAAGTAACATTTTCATTCCTTTTTTGAAGTTTGCTCACTCACCCAGACAAGAGCCTTGAATAGGAAAAATACTTTACAGCTACAACCTCATAAGTATATTAGAGTAGTATTCTACCTTCTATATGAGAAATGTTACAACTCTTTTCATTCACTTGATTCGTTCACAGAGCTTGATTTGTGCTCTATCACGTAAGTAACGCAGAGAATTAGGCATTTTGCCCATTTTCTTCTTCTGATTAAAAATCGTCTGATTCGATTGGGAAAATCTACCCAATTGATGATATATATTCTTGGTATGAGAGTGAACATGCACACAATAGACATGTTTTTTGGCATATTTATTTTAAGTGCGTTCTAATACTTAATTAAGCAACACTGATACTGTCACGTAAGTAACAAAAAGGCATCACGTAAGTAACATATGACATAATGAAATGTTATGGTGAGGATATTCCAGTAGTCCACATTGCTTCTCTGGGTGTACCCGAAGGCATTATAGTAGACAGTAGAATTTAGTATGTATTGTACATTGTGGTAATGAATTTATCCAATGAAATGCGGAGTCTATACTCGATCATGATAATGTGTTGCCAGAGATAACAATGTAATGTTGAAAGCATGAATTAAAATCTTTATACTGCCGGTACTGTATCAGGATTATTAATTTTCAGCATCTTTATTGCAATGTGCAATAAACAGACAGCTGCATCTGTTGCAGTACCGTACTACAATGCACATGCACAAGTACATTGTATTTACTGAGTTACTGTGTGAAGATGATGAAGAAAGGGCTACAGATACATGTAGATACAGAAAGCAATGTGGATTGAAACATCATCACCATAACTTTTCAAGTATTGTAATACCATCCATTAAGAAAAATGCAAAAACATGGCTAGTGTGTGGTTCTTCAATCACATAATGTACTAAAGAATCTATATCATATTGTAGAGATTTTCACGATCAGATCTGGTGATCTGAAGGTGATTTTTAATCAGAAGAAGGCCTTTAGTGTTACTAATGTGAAAGAGCACAAATCTAGCTCTGTCATCTAATCAAGTGAATGAAGGATGTAACATGTTCCATTTAGAAGGTACAGGCCTTATTTTTTGACGCGAACGCTCGTTCAGGTTACGTGAAGGTTACGCAAATCGTATTTTACGCGAACGGTCACCGTTCACGTGGGGCGAATTTTATCTGCTAGCTTATTTTCGTAAGTCGGCAGTGTCTGTCTGCACAAACTGGAAATAAAATAAGTGACGACAGTTATATTTGCGCGTATACCGTGCACTTTCTCTTTCTCCTATTGTCGACTGGCAGGCTAATTTACACGGCCGTGGTTGTTTGATAAATCATGAATTGCTTATGGCCTGATTAAATTGTTTGTGTCGGAGTGGTTTCGTTTTCACTGGCCAGACAATTACGCATGCCCAGATGGAAATAGGTCAGCACTGCCATTTACAGCATGTTGGCCTCAACACGTGCTGCCAGCACCGGGCGATCTCAATCATGAATGAAGTCTGGTGATCACGGGGGGTGGAAAGACCGTCGCATGCAAATTACAACACCATCATTCTTGGGTTTTGTATTCGAATGAATCGTTACCTTATTCTTATGTCATTGAAGTAATGCTACCGTTTTGACGGGTATAAAATATTCATATGATCAAATAAATATGAACTCGTATTCAGCTTTGTTACACCGTTCACCCCTGTTGATTTTGTCAAGTGACTCAAGTGAGTCTATCCCGGCCAGTGTGGTTGATGTCCAAAAACAATGAAAACTGTGGGGGAGATGGATTGTAGTTAAGTTTCTCCGTAAATCAAATAGCATTTCGTTGGTATTTGTTCTCTTATGAACAGTAAGATAATCTTTATTCTTTTCACACTAGTGTAATGTTCTCATGGTTTCGGGAGAATAAATATCTTTTTGTTTGAACAATGGGAAAACAGTTAATTGTGTATGCGTGCTCTTTCACCCCTGCAGTCAAAATCAGAATGGGACAGACATAAGCCTCATGGCAAACTGATGATACGGACTAGAGCGGGTTTACAGATTGGATTTACAGCTGTTCTATTAGAAATTAAGCATAGATTCCGGTTTATAAATGGTATGGCAATTAATCATTAGTGAATACACAATAGTCGTGTGACGGGAAAATATCACGACGTGGCTGTCAAGTGTCGTACTGTCCATGTCAAGCAGTTTGAATTTGCCACAATTACCGGGGCAAGAGAGAGCAGCGGCATTACGTCAGCGTGGTCGGCAGTTATTTTTTTTCTCGTATATTGTTCGTGTCCTTGAGCAAATGGTAATATGTATTAAATTTACGTAACCTTTCACGTAACCGATCGGTTACGCAGCGAACTTGGTGCGTAACCGAACGATCGGTTACGTACGCAAAAAATCACGCGAACGGTAAATCGTTCACGCCAGATTTTGAAAAAATAAGGCCTGAAGGTACATGTAGGATACTACAATATATTTATGAGATCGTATGTACATGTAGCTGTAAAGTTTTTCTTCCCTTTTGTGTGGCTGAATGAGCAAACTGAATAAAAATGTTACATGAAGTGAAATCCCCCAGATAATTATCTGATATACATTTGCGCATTAACTCATGAATTTGAATTCAGTTCCCATACTTCACCTGTTTTGTTAACCTCATGTATACCATAAACAAGTACAGTTTGTGATGCTGGATTGAGAGACCGAATTCTCCAAGTAACGTTAGTCTGTCAGAATTCACCAATTTCAGGGTATTTTGAGCTGTCACTCGAGTATAATCTCTTCTCTTCATTATTTCATGTTTCCAGATATTATTGTATCTTTTTATCATCCTTGAAGGATAGTCAGTTTGGAACATGGTAGCTACAAAAGTGATCAGAATGCTTATAATGATTATGTTACTTACGTGACAAAACCTGTTACTTACGTGACATGTCACGTAAGTAACTGATTTTTAGTCATTTCTCCTTGATTTCTGAAAACTTATCTCAGTTATCTGTCCTACAGATTTCATATTTGAAACAAACTAGCTTTAGAAATGTAGTTAAATTTTGACTGATTTGCTCTCCCTTTTCCATGGCTAAAAATTTCAACAAATCTGTCACGTAAGTAACAAATGAAATTTCTTACAATATTACTATGTTTTGAGAAAATGGAATAAGAAGTGTACATTTTCCTACTATATATTGTCAAAACATTCCTTTCTCATGATGATGGACATAAAGTTTATCACATAAGTCTAATCTATTTACAATAATAATGTGAAAATGCTAATTTTGAGTTCAGAATTTTCACCTGTCATTAAGCCTCCAAAAATAACCAGAAACAATTCTACCTGAAAAATGAGTATCTAGCATGTTTCTTGGGATATTGACTTAAAGGTTATACCAAATGACTCTATACTACTTTGCATTAAAACATACCCAGTAGTGTTCCAAACAACAAATTAGTATTTTTTTCTCGAATAATGTCGTCGAAGTGGGTTTTAGGACACGAATAGCACACATGTGGGGGAAAACGTATAGGAGCCGTGACCTCTGGCACATGACGTCACAACCTGATTAAGTTTGCGCCCTAAACGTCATAGTCTATGACGTCGGGCGTTGTTACGAAAGATTCACCCAACCGTGGGAGTTCTAGTGTGATGTCGCTGACATTTTGACGTCACAACAGGCATTTGAGCGAGATCGTAATCAGGTTGTGACGTCACAGGTCAAGCGGTCACAGATTTTGCCGTTTTGAAAGGGGCATGAAATTGTCGCACTTTACTGCTGCTATTTTCAACCTTGGGCAGTTTGAAAACATACAAAAATGTAAAACAAGTCTATATAATCACCTCTACAACAATTTAGCACAAAAAAGTAGCAGATTTTGAGACCATTTTGTATAACCTTTAAGTTATCATGCATAGGTGATAACATTAAAACCAAATTATTTTTTGGGAAAAATTGGCTCTCTGTTGTGAAATGGCCAGGGACAAATATGGTTCGTGCAAAAGCTAAAGGTTAAATCATGATGTGGAATGGGATTCGATACCAAAATTGAAGGAAATGGTGTCCTTCATTAAAGGCGACACAAAATTCCAAACCACCAGGGGCTCGGTACTGCGGGATTCCCCCGCCGGTTATTTAATATTGTACTTCTGAAATAAAATAATGTCATTAAACTATTAGTAATTACTATAAAGGAATATATTGTAGTTGATTTGACATGTTTGTGTACAATGTACACTGCATCTCCTACCTAATAGGTTAGTATCACATACAAGATATATTAGAAATTGAAATATGAGGGTATGGGGTCGGGCGAAGTGTAAGTTAGGAGATAGAGCGTGGGCATCAGAGTCCAAAAGAAGTCCAGCCTTAACCTTTTGTGCAAAACATAAAAACTTAACCGGACACCGCCACTTTCCCCCTCTCTCCCAATATCTCGCCGTATACGAAGTAGGCGAGGTATGAAAACAAATGAAAACATCATTTTGACTGGCAATATGGCTTTATCTCCAATGATTTTTCTGTCAATCACAATGACTAACTTTA
Source organism: Hanleya hanleyi (assembly GCA_036873755.1). Lineage (NCBI taxonomy): Eukaryota > Metazoa > Mollusca > Polyplacophora > Lepidopleurida > Hanleyidae > Hanleya > Hanleya hanleyi. Next base: position 4,147 of record JAVTVY010019471.1, on the reverse strand, counting down.
TTCTTTGATCACCTCCTAAGTTGGAAATGATGTTGGAAGTTTGGAGAAGAATATCTTCACCACATGCAATATCCATAGGGCAGCAGGAAATGGCAGTTTATACCATGACAGGCTACTCCTGTCTCCGGGTATCCAGATACTATTTTGACAACATCCCCCTTCTGTGTGATTGTGGAAAACCCCAGACATCCGAATACATCCTTCTCCACTGCCCATTGCATGACAGTGACAGAGGTCAGCTACAATTTCAAATTTTCCAGGTAAACAGACATGGGGCCATTGATGGCCACATATTACTCGAAAGAGATGAATATGACATTGTACCTCAGTCTCACTGGCTCATTCAGCAATCCGGGAGTCGGTGAATAGAACCAATGATCTCGATCAGAAACCAAGATTTTTAAATATGGTGCAGTTTGGCCAACTAAAAAAAATCTACTGTTTATCATCCCTACAAACATTAGATATTTATGCCTGCATCCACAGAAATGTTTCCCCAATACTTTTTCTCACTTGCCGAAATATCAGATCCAGGCGCAGGCAATGTATGTCAATATTCTGAGGTATATCACGGTAGTCTCTGTGATGATCGGAATGGAAAGTTCCAAGAGTGAGAGTGTATATGATCAGAACACTGTGCATGAGTGCTGTTTACCACTGATTCAATCCAAGTTTATGCTCACTAAATTATTTTTTTCACAAAAAATGACAATATTTTTTAATGGACCCAACAGTGAGCTGTTTACTAGAGATGCTATACCGAAGTTGCATAAGTTAGCTATACCACACAAGAGTTCCCACAGGGAGCGGAAATTGAAAATTGTACCGTTTTTGGACTGGTTCTTCAAATTATGTAGACTGGCTGTGACTTTAGCCAAAACTGTTCCTATCAATAATGCCTTTGGTTGATAGTCACACTCTTCGTTCATTGATCTTCGTGTGTTATAACCCGTACCGTATAAACGTATATTCGGTTGTGACTATCAACTGCAGTCTGCAGGCATTATTGACAGAGTTAGATCTAGGGTCTCACAGCGTCCGTAAAACGGACACAGGTACAAAATCAAATGAATCAAAAATGAATATGTTTTTACAAAATATCAAATGATTTTTTCAAAAATCAAATCATTTTTTTACGAAGTTTGAAAGCCGTAAACTGGACGAGTATGTGTCAAGTCGCGTCAGAGACACCTTACGGGAGGGAAGACAACTATACATCTGCATCGTGGTAGTTTTCGTTCTCCAGGCAGAGGTCGATACCATGAATGAAGTAGGGAATATGTACGTCTGTCTGGAGAGTTACGCGGCTTGTGCTTTCCCACGTGGTGTCTTCAATGACTGCCATGGTTGGGCAGTGGCCGAAAAAGGGGATGCGGTGCATCGGGTGGACATTTGAAAAAACTGAAAATTGATGTCTCCGACTGTCACAAAGTGGACGTCCTCTTCGGTCGATTGAAGAATGCTGATGTCACAGAACCGGTCACAGTCGCCGGTGTTAAAGACACCGGTCAAAAGGTTAGTTGTTAGTAGTTTAATCAAAGTATACATCATGGTATATAGTACCGATGAAGCAATTCTGAGAGACTCAGAGATGGAAATCAATGTTCTGGAAATTCATGCAGCAAGTCTCTGTTCAGCTTTGTGATATTTAATTAAACACAAGCCAGTTCAGGCCAAATCGGGTGAAAATTTGAAACAAAAAAAGTAAATTGTTCATGATCTGGAGGTATCTGACAAGACATTTAAGTAGCCAGAAATGGGCTCAAACAGGTCAGGGAAAAGGACTAACTGGGATATAAATCCCAATTGGGATAAAATATCCCACTTTAGATATTTTTTTTTATACTTCCATATTTTCAAGCTGGTATATTCTCCTAGTTATTCTGTTTGTTTAAAAACATACAGCATGAAAAATTTGAAAATCAATTTTCCTATTTCTAAGCTTAAACTTACCTATCGAGCTGGGAAAAGAGTCAAAGTGTCAAACTGTCGAACCGTCTAACCAGGGAAACGGCTCCTATACATACATACATACATACATGGTTATAATGAAGACCAAGGGAAGACAACTCAACCTGCAGTCAATTCCTATCTCTCAACTGTCGAAGGTTTATAAGACCAAGGGGAGACAATTCAAAGAAACGCGGTTAAAGTATCAAACTGTCGAATCTATCGAGCTGGGAAAAGAGTCAAAGTGTCAAACTGTCGAACCGTCTAACCAGGGAAACGGCTCCTATACATACATACATACATACATGGTTATAATGAAGACCAAGGGAAGACAACTCAAATTAATTCTATCAAACTGTGTCCTTTTTCGTGATCGCTTACATGAAAGAATGACCAAACTTACCTTCACATACTTTATTGCTATCGTGTTCTTACGCGATTGCCCTATTGTAATATATTACCACAGAATAAAATAGTCCCTGTACTGCCCCAATGCCCATGCACGTCACTTCCTTCTTCCCTATTCAACGCAGAGTGAATAACCCATCAGCGGGGAGGCTGGGCGGGCCATCACAGTATGTGAAGGTAAGTTTAAGCTTAGAAATAGGAAAATTGATTTTCAAATTTTTCATATTTCTTGCGCTGTAAAACTTACCTTCACATACTTTATTGCTAGAATACCATAGCAGGACAGAGGGAATGAGTGGTCGGAAACAAAAGGACCTCGAGCATAAGCGAAGGGAAGTACAGGAGTCAGTGATGTAATCAAAGACCATAAATGTATAATAATGACGATATGGTCCTTGATATAATCACCCGGCCTATAGTAACCACAGGCCCAGTGAATAAAGCTGACATACACTAGACCCAAAATACCCGCCCCCCTCCCTCTTTTTTTAAAATTTGGGGAGAGCAAGACAACTTACCAAATTTAAAACCTGGTAAAAACACTAGGGGTCTAGTGCTTGGCAGACGGGTCTGCAACGGACTGGGCAGCCACCAGGGGGCCCAGAGAGTAAATGTCCCGTCGTTGCAGCGTCATATCCCGGAGGTAGTGAGATACAAAGGTCATGTGACTCCTCCAGTGGCAGGCCCTCATAATATCGGACACGGATCTATTGGTCCATAGAGGCCAGGAAGCGGCCAAAGCCCTGACCTCATGAGCGGAGACCTTGGTTAAATTAGTTAACTCAGTAGGAATGTCCGAATAGGAAAACCGAATAGTCTTCGAAAGCCAGGAAGATAATGTATTTTTAGAAATCTCCTGCTTCGATGAGGGCCCAAACGGGATAAATAGACGCACCCGCCCTGCTCTCTGCTGTTCAACGCTTGCCAAGTAACAGGAGAGAGCTCTGACGGGGCACATGACTCTGTCATCGTCAACACCTGCAGACAAGATGTTGGACAGAGCCGCGATGACGAACTCCCTCGGAAGATTGTCGTAGAGAGATTGGTTCTTAGCAACAAACTCCGGGAGAGTAGATAACGCCACCCAGGTCCACTGAGGGTTATATCTTAAAGACCTAAAGTCCAAGGCATGGATTTCTGATACGCGGGCGGCAGAGGCAAAGGCAATCAGAAATACGGTCTTGTAAGATAAAAACTTCATCTCACAGGTGCCAATAGGTTCGAAGGGAGGCATAGATAGGCGCCTAAGAACCAGAGCCAAATCCCATTTAGGAAGCTGCGGCGTCGGAGAAGGCCTCTCTACCCGAAAGGAACGAAGGAGGGCAGAGAGGTTGACGTTGAGCGATGGGTTGACACCTGTGGTCAGCTGAAGTACCCTAGAAATAGCGGACCGATAACCGTCGACCGTGGCCGGAACAAGCTGCCTGTCATGGAACAGATACAAAAGGAAGTCCGCTACCTGTTGAACAGTGGCAGAGGTTGGAACGATTCCGCGACTAGAACACCAGGCAGCGAAGATCTTCCACTTGTTCTGGTACACCGCAGTCGTTGATGCTCTGGTGGACCGGACCATCCTTTCGGACGCTTCGACAGAAAATCCCGCCTTAGCGAGTTGATGCTGGAGCACTTGAACGCGGTCAGATGAAACAGGCCGGGGTTCGAGTGGTAAAGGCTGGATCTCGGCTGACGAAGCAGGTTCCACCAGAGCGGCAGTAGACGAGGCACGTCTATGAGAAGATCCATCAGGTCTGCAAACCATGGGCGAGTGGGCCACCACGGAGCCACAAGG
>JAVTVY010019469.1:0-72974 GCA_036873755.1 Hanleya hanleyi | reverse complement strand
CTCGAATATGGTTTGTCAAGCCATATTAAGAGTATCACAGAATCTGTCAGAGGTGACAAGTCTCTGATCAGTCCTGTGGTTGTCTCCGCAAAGTCATGATCTTTCGGTACATCTTTTGCCGATATCAAAACTATGCATATATGCTCTTATCAAATCGAATGTGTGTATTGTGTCTCTCTAAATCATCAAGAAAATCATACACCACATTCAGATCAATATTTTCGACAGGATTCCATTGATATGACATACATCTAGATTTGAATTCTGGGGATCTAAAATGAAACTGGAATTTGTAAACCTTGATGGAGTGTGGCACTGGAGTTCGTTGTTGAACTAAAGAAGGATGGAAGGGATCTTTGTAATACAATTCCTTTTCATGGTTATACATTTCATGTTTTACATGTGCAATTAAGTGATGGATTTTGTTTTGGGGTATCCGATTAAGTGGGAACCAGGCTGCGCCATACACCCGTTGCTTCGTTTTGTATTTCACTTTCACATAATACATGCCATCAATGAACTTGATTTTCTCAATCGCATCTATTTTTACACTTTTAATATCTATCATGGGTTGCTGTTTGGACATTAACTCACTTCGATCCGAGTTAACAAAAGCCACTGTTTGTTCAGATTTCTTCATGAAAAACTTATTTTGGCCTAAAGGTTTGCGCCTCTTCTTGCCAGACAATGTTTTGTCGGCATGATATTGTCGACGCAGCTCATCTGGGAGACTTGTATCATGCTCCCAGGTGGAGCCTCTAGTCTTGTCTACCCATTTAATCCTGTAGCACATTCGTCCATTGTAACGTTTTGATGCTAGAATTTTGTCAATTTCAGTCACCAGGAATTTGTTAGGTGTTGTTACCGAGTTGGGACCTTGATTTGTACTTGAGCTTGGCATTGTACCAGTACCTTTAGGATGTTGAATGGTTTTAGGTGTTACTCTCGTTTTTGCCTGTTCATTGTTCTTAAGTGCTACTTTAGTTTTTGGGACATGATGGTCTTTTGTTTCTTTTGTTACATTGTTCCGTTTGTCAGTGGTATTTGTCTCGTTTTCATCATTTTCTGATTCTATTTCTTCTGGATTGAGTTCATCATTTGTTTGTGGTAGGTCTTCAGGCTCATAGTTTGGCCTGTCTACTGGGTCATGAAACTTTTTGAGACGGTTTGCGTGAATCATTGATTTCACTTCTTTATCATCACTACATTTGCGCAATTTGTATGTGTAGTTTTGCCCAACCAATACAACATAATATGGTCCTTGCCACTTTTTTGTTAGTTTGGGAGATCGGCCCACAGTCTTTTTGGTACAATATAACCATACCTTTTGTGCTGGCTCGAATGTTGGTTCTTTTGTTCTTCTATCATAATAAGTTTTGTATTTTGTTTGGGCTTTTTTCAAATTTTCATCTGCAATTTTTCTATACTCAGCCAGATTGTCTAGAATTTTTGACAAGTATGTTCTATGATCCTTTGACAGTGTTTCTTTTGGAATTAGAGAGGTATCTATTGGTGTTCTCATCTGTCTACCAAACAGCATTTGATAAGGAGATAAGCCAGTTGATTGAGTGGCTGGGGTCATGCGGTATGCCATCATAATACCTGGTATATGATCTGGCCAATCAGTTTGGTCTTCCTTGATGTAGGCTCTTAGACCCTGCTCGATGACGCGATTCATTCTTTCACATGTGGCATTGGTTGCAGGATGATATGAACTAGTTTTAGCATGTTTGATGTTGAATAGTTCTGTCATGGCTGCTATGAGTTTGGACATGAACTGAGCACCGCGATCGCTGACTAATTTGTCTGGTGACCCATAACGTGTGAGAATCTCTCGGTATAAAATGGATGCAACTTCAGTGGCCTCCTGGGTTTTCATAGGAAAACATTCTGGCCATTTGCTGTAAGAATCGACTACAAGGAGCAGATATTTGAAACCATCCGGAGTTTTTGGAAGTGGGCCGAGTATGTCAATATGAAGCCGCGAGAAAGCACGTTCATATGGCAAGGGTTTAAGTGGTGCAGGCTTATCATGAACATTTGTTTTGATCTGTTGACATGTCGTGCATGTACGTACATAGGTACACACATCTGTGTACATTTTATCCCAATGATATTTGGACCTTATAGCAGCATACATTCTTTCTTGACCTTGGTGGCAACCTCCTAGCACTGAATCATGATAGGCTTGGAGTATATCCTTGCGATTATCTCTAGGAACAGCTATCTGTTTGGTATAAGAATCGGCAGCCTTTTTATTTTTTGTATTAAAGAAATGATACAGAATTCCGTCCTCAATCACATAATGATATGCTTCCGCAACTAAGCGACGACTCTGTTTTGGATCATCCGGTAGATCACCATTTTCTTTGTAGGCAAAGATCGGGGCCAAGTCAGGACACTCACGTTGTATGCCCTCCAAAAATGGATTTGAAATTACAATTTCAGTATTGACTTGTGCCACAACAATTGTATCTTTTGGACATATAGTTGCTAAATGAGCATGTTTCGGTTCCCTATATGTTAGAGTTGCCTCAATTGGCTCATTCTGATTCTCTGTATTGGATAAATATGTGGTTTCTATACTACTCACAATGGTTTCTTCTGTACTTTCAGTTGTGGTTGCTTCATATTCTCTTCTAGACAAACCATCAGCATTTCCATTTTTAGCTCCTGGCTTGTACTGAATTGTGAAATTGTATTCTTGAAGCTCGAGGGCCCACCTGCCTAGTCTACCTTTGTTAGCTTTTATGTTGTTTAACCAAGTGAGGGCAATGTGGTCAGTGAAAACACGAAAGTGACCATTTGCGATGTATGGACGAAAGGCACGAACTGATTCAACTAATCCAAGACCTTCTTTCTCTGAGATATGCCATGTCTTTTCACTACCGCGCAGGGATCGTCCGCCAAAGGCTATAGCATGTTCATTGCCTTTTTCATCTTTTTGTCCTAAAACATATCCTATTGCACTATCAGACGCATCTGTTGAAATAATGAATTCTTTTTGGAAATCTGGATATGCTAATATCGGGGCTGTGACAAGTTCTTGTTTGAGTCTTTTGAATGAATTTTCAGTGTCATCGGTCCATTTGAATTTAACATCTTTCTGAAGAAGTTGATTCATGGGGGATGCTATTGAAGCATAATTTTGTACAAACTTGCGATAGTAATTGCATAATCCTAGGAAACTTCGAACCTCTTTCTGTGATTTTGGTCTGGGAAATGACTTAACAGCATGAACTTTGGCTTCATCCACATGAATACCTTGATCACTTAGCACATGTCCTAGATACGGAACTTGTCGTTGTGCAAATGTGCATTTTGGCGGTTGTAATTTAAGATTTGCTTCCCGTAAGCGAGAGAAAATTTGTCCAAGATGGACCATATGTTCATCCAATGTGTTTGAATGACATAAAATATCATCTAAATAGCATAGGGTGTGAAGATAAGTAAGGCCGGCAAGGACCTGTGACATCATGAGACAGAAGCTGGCGGGCGAATTTCTCATTCCAAACGGGAGAACTCGGAATTGGAACCTTCCCTGATCCGTCGTAAATGCGGTTTTTGGTTTCGTGTCTTCATGTAGTGGAATTTGCCAAAAACCACTTGCCAGGTCAAGAACAGAAAATATTTTAGACTTTGCCTGTGCTACAGAGTCGATAGCATCTGATAACAATGGGATGGGAAAAGAAATCGGTTCTGTGATCGCATTCAGCTTGCGATAGTCTACTGCAAATCTATATTTTCCATTTTTCTTTTTCACAAGCACTACAGGGGATGACCATTCAGATAGTGATGGTTCAACTATGTTATTTTCTAACATTTCTTTCACTAATTCATCACATCGCTGTTTTGTCTGGGGGCTTTGTCGGTATGGACGTGAATAAATCGGTTTCTCTGTTTTAGTGAAAATTCTGTGATAATGAGCACTAGCTTTGCCTAATTCACTCATATCTTTGGCAAAAACATCACGGTTACGACCAAGAAATGCTAAAAATGATTCCTTTTTCTCCGGTGTAAGTATGGAATCGTCTAGTGTTATTCCTAGCTCTCGTGCTAGGTTAGCATAATAAGCATCACTTTTCGTGTCTCCTTCCATGAAATTTACATCAGCGGAGTTGTTTGATGTATTATCTTGTTTCATTGTTGTAATCGAGTCTGGAGTAACTACGTGAAATGTGGCAATTGTTGCATGCTTCTCGATATAGACAGGAAGGTTGGATGGGTTCATTACTTTGTAAATAGCCATTTTGTTTTTAACTTTTGCGACAGTGCGCGCACCTGCAATGCTATATTTTGCTGAAAGTGACTCTATTGGCTCCAATAAGATCAAATTTCCATCACCTGCTTCAGGTACATATACAGGAAAATTTATTTCACGCTTTGGTTTAACCAGAATAATGTCTGTTGTTTTGGCACTCCCAGATTCTTTATGTCCATATGTTTTGTTGTTTATTTCAGTCGCCATGGAAATGTTAAACTGACCATTGCAAAGCAATAGTTTGTTCCTTTTAAAATCAATGTTTGCATCATATTTCCTTAGGAAATCCTCTCCTAAAATTACATCTTTGTGTAATGTTTTAAATACATAAAATTCTCCATTGAGCTCTTCAAGATCTTCAAATTGAATTGGTAGATTCACTACGCCTAACACAGAATGAACTTCACCACAAACACCTGTAATGGCTCGTAAATTACATGTATTAACGACTGCATTTGGGTAGGCTTTCTGCAAACACCTTTGTGAAATGCAAGAGATGCTTGCCCCTGTGTCGACTAAAGCATGTGTTTTTAACTTGCCAACCTTGATATGCACTGAGCTTTTCTCAAGGGGTGTTGTGAGAGAAATGTTAGGTCTCACTTGACAATGTATGCTATTGTAAGCTCTACCTACTTTTTGACAGTTGTGTTTGTTGCACTTCCAGCTGGCCATTTTACTGTTTAAGGTTAAATCAGTTTTGAATTTCCAAGACAAGATAGATAAAACAAGCTAGTTAGTAAATCATATGGCGATTATACTTACTCTTAGTGTTTGTCACTCTTTCTTGGTACTCAGGCTCTTTAGCTGGTTCTGTCAGTCATCAAAGGTGGCTTGAATTATTTCATCTTCGTCTAATCATTCTTCTGTTGTTTTTCCTTTGGGTGTTCACCGTTCGTTGAATATTCCAATGTCATCATATATATTCCGATATGAAATCTCTTAGTTTGGGGAGCTAAGAGCAGTTTGTACTGAGAAAGTCTGTCAATCTTAGAAGATTACAGGCCGGGTATCTCCATCATCTATAACCAGGTTGGCTCACTGGTTATCACATTGATAAGTAACTCGTAGTCCATGTTAAATATAACACAACCTAGCTTTATTTACCCTATTCTAATTTATCTAACCTTGACGTAATATTAATTCCAATTTACACAATTATACAGCACTTCCAGTTATTACAGAAACTATATGTTAGTACATATAGCAACCTACATTTACAAGTGTTACCTATATAACTTACATACACGAACTGCCTTGGCGCTGCAAAGTCGCATGCCAAGATGAATTCTAAAAGTGAACTGACTTGGTTTCCTACTGCATACATATTTATATACATTATAGTTTTAGTGAAATCCACAGGTAGACATTCTTAACAATCATAACACACTTTCAACAATTGTTCAAGTAATCCTAACGTCCTGTCATGTCTGCCAGCTATCCTGTTCATTCAGTATGACATCTCAATTAACAGTAGGGACTCTTACCTAATAACAACAAGGATTATCTGAGACTAAAATGACAGTCTGACTACAATTGACACCTGGCTCCTGTCTTTGCACCAGCTGGTCAGAAATGGTCTAACAACACTAATTAAATGTCAACTGTTATCAAAACATCCTATTATAATCAATACTCAAACCCCTAAATCCTAATTCCAACATGTGTTACATAACCTCTATCAAGCGCATACCTCTACCAGTAACTAATATCCACAGCCTTAATATATGGCAATTTTAACTGTATACATTTTATGCCAACTCACAATAAACAAATATTAAATAGCAATGAAATACAATTGAGGTACATGTTCATTTTACAAATTTACATGTACATGTCTTATGGCTCTGTTATAGTAATACAAACACGAGTGACTGCTATAGTAATGGGTCATTCCACTTCAGCAAATGTGAGTCGTTCAGTAAGTTTCCCAACCACCTTGATGGGGGTCTAATAATACCCCAGCCACCAGTCAGATTTTTGGACAGGATTCCCGGCCGCGCGCACATCGCCGGAAGTGACATCATATATAGTACTGTACAATAGATGTTTGCCAAACATTTCGATTACTTTTCAAGTCTGCATAATACCTCTGTTGACCTAGTATTAAAAAGAATTATCTGGAGATTATTTTCCCTGTTTATCTGGCCAGAGCATATGAAAAGTAGTTCGCTAATGTGCAAAACTGAAGGAGTTGTTCGGCCGGATTCAAACTGAACCATGCGTACATGGGTTTTCCCCTATACGTCATAGCAACATAGTATAGGTCAACTTCCGCTACTGGCGGCAGGGACATAAGTGGAGTGAGCCTGTGAAATGGAGCATGCGCTGTGGGGAGGTTGTATGTTTCCAACAACTACAGCTGGCTTGGCACTAGGGCCTTGATCATTGATCAGAGAAAGGCCCCACTGGAGCTATGCAACTTAACCACCTGCTGTTTACATGTTGCCTGTGGAATCTTATGAGTTCCTTGGTAATGCAAATGTAGACCGATTGACAATGCATCTTCACTGCATCCCGAAGACATGTATTCCCAGCCGTTGAACTGTGTGCTTCATTTATTGCAACCTCATCAAAACGTTAAAGGTCTGTACCTGAACACAATTACAAATATCAGTTCAGTACAGTAAGCTTATACACTCAATATGAATATCTGGTCAGTGCTTACACAAATTACAAGGGTGTGTTAGTGAGTGAGTGAATAGGATTTAACGGGGCTTTCAACATTTCAGTCATATCGCGACGAACCAACTACTATGCACCACCCAGTCAAGTTGCGTTCCTGCTAACATCAGATCAGCACATGCCTCTATGCTCAATACAAACATCAGATTGATTACATACACTCAATACAAACATCACATCAGTAAACACACTCAATACAAATGGCAGATCGGTATATGGCAGATCAGTCCCTGTACACTAGAAATTTCGCCTATGCACAATGAACGTCAGTATCTGCAGTCAGATCAGTACAAACATCAGATCAGTACCTACACACTTGAATTATCATCTACACACAATACAAATATCAAATCAGTAGTTACTCAATACCAACATCAGATCAGTACCTCCACTCAATACAAATGTCAGATCTGTACTCTCAATGCAAACATCAGATCAGTACCTCCACTCAATACAAATGTCAGATCAGTACTCTCAATACAAACATCCGATCAGTACCTCAACTCAATACAAATATCAGATCAGTACTCTCAATACAAACATCAGATCAGTACCTCCACTCAATGCAAATGTCAGATCGGTACTCTCAATACAAACATCAGATCAGCACCTCAACTCAATACAAATGTCAGATCAGTACTCTCAATACAAACACCAGATCAGTACCTCCACTCAATACAAATGTCAGATCATTACTCTCAATACAAACATCCGATCAGTACCTCAACTCAATACAAATATCAGATCAGTACTCTCCATACAAACATCAGATCAGTACCTCCACTCAATACAAATGTCAGTACTCTCAATACAAACATCCAATCAGTACCTCAGCTCAATACAAATATCTGATCAGTACTCTCCATACAAACATCAGATCAGTACCTCAACTCAATACAAATGTCAGTACTCTCAATACAAACATCCGATCAGTACCTCAACTCAATACAAATGTCAGATCAGTACTCTCCATACAAACATCAGATCAGATACTGACATAATGCAAATGTCAGATCAGTACTATCTACATGTACACACAATAAGCATCAGAGATGTAGTGTGTACCAATGTAAAACACAAAATAAGATCATCAGTACCTAAACACAACAAGTGACAAATCCTTGTCTACACAATGAATATAAGCTGAATACCAGTAATTGAAGTTCCAGATTTATCTGCAGTTCCAGATATGTGACAAGTTTTTTTAGCTATACAAATACATGTAAATGATACACAAATGTGTGAAAATCTGTCATTTTCCTGATTTTTCATGACCAGTGGTTCCGATTTCTGAAGTACGGTACCTAAAGACATCAGATCTGTACCTACACACAAGTGAGATCTTCAGAGTACTTACAGATCACAACTTTCAGATCTACACACTATACAGGGCTTGCTTTTCCAGGAGAATCCGATTCTCGTAGCACTCAGACAAATTAATTTATGTAAATCCAACAGATTTCTATAAAATTTTATCAAACTGTGTAGAAATGGTAGATTTGGATTAGATAGTAAGATTCTGTTTGGGTTCCCATCAGTTTGAATAAAAAGAGAAGGGATGCACTACAACACAGCCAAATTTTCACATGTTGGTACCGTGTGGTAACTGAAAGATAACCGCAAGGACGGGCCCTGGAGGTACACCTCAGTACAGTACCAGTCAGTACTGACCAGTATCCACACAGTACCACTCAGGAACTGATCAGTACTGATTGGATACCGTACAGTATCACAAAAACAGGACTGAACAGTACTGCATTGTAACTGAACAGTAACCAACCTGTTACTGTGCAGTACTGGTCAGTTACCACTTGGACCCAGGCTGTTGCTAACTGCAGATGACCTGTACTGCTCAGTTCAGTTCTGACCTGTGATTATCCCACAGGAACTGTTCAGTTACAGCTCAGTACCTACATGTATGGTGGGCCTTTCCATGCAGTACCGTTCAGTAGTGTACAGCTCAGTACATGTCTGTGAAAAATTGCCTGTGAAGCATCAGATCAGTAACACACTGCAAGCATCAGATCAGTAACACACTGCAAGCATCAGGTCAGTACCTACAAACACACTATGATTGTCAGATCAGAGTGCATACATGTACACACTACACACACTGCAATTGCTAGATCAGAGTGCATACACACTACAATAATCAGATCAGAGTGCATACACACTACAATTGTCAGATCAGAGTGTACTAAAAGCATTACAATTGTCAGATCAGAGGGCAGATGTTCTACAACTGTCAGATCAGAGTGCATACACATTAAAGTTGTCAGATCAGAACTTCGTGCATGCACACTACAATTGCCATATCAGAGTGCATACATGCTATAATTATCAGATCAGAGTGCATAAACGCTACATTTGTCAGATCAGAGGGCATACTCACTACAGTTGTCAAATCAGAGTGCATACACACTACAATTGTCATATCAGAGTGCATACACACTACAGTGCATACACACAACAAGTATCAGGCCAGAGTGTATTAAAAGCATTACAATTGTCAGGTCAGAGTGCAGATGCTCTACAATTGTCAGATCAGATGTGGTACACACTACTGTTGTCAGATCAGAGTGCATATATACACTACTGTTGTCAGATCAGAATTGCATACACACTACAATTGGCATATCTAGAGTGTATTGAAGGCATTACAGTTGTCAGATCAGAGGGCAGATATGCTCTACAATTGTCAGATCAGTGGGGATACAATGTACACTCTACATTTGTTAAATCAGAGTGCTTAGACACTGCTGTTGTCAGATCAGAGTGCACACACATTACAGTTGTCTGATCGAAGTGCATACACACTATATTTGTCAGACTAGAATGCATACACACTACAATTGTCAGATCAGAGTACTCACACACAGCAATTGTCAGATCATAGTGTATTAAAAGCATTACAATTGTTAAATGGCAGTGCATACACACTACATTTGTCAGACCAGAGGGCATACACACTACAGTTGTCAGATCAGAGTGCATACATACTACAGTTGTCATATCAGAGGGCATACACACTACAGTGCATTGTCAGATCAGAGTGAATACACACTACAATTGTCAGATCAGAATGAATACACACTATAATTGTCAGATCAGAGTGAATACACACTACAATTGTCAGGTCAGAGTGAATACACACTACAATTGTCAGATCAGAGGGCATACACACTACAACTGTCAGCAGATTGCATAGGCCTACACATTGCAATTGTCAGATCAGAATGAATACACACTATAATTGTCAGATTAGAGTGAATACACACTATAATTGTCAGATCAGAGTGAATACACACTACAATTGTCAGATCAGAGTGAATACACACTACAATTGTCAGGTCAGAGTGAATACACATTACAATTGTCAGATCAGAGGGCATACACACTACAATTGTCAGATCAGAGGCATACACACTACAATTGTCAGATCAGAATGAATACATGTACATGCTATATTTGTCAGATCAGAGTGAATACACACTACAATTGTCAGATCAGAATGAATGCACACTACAATTGTCAGATCAGAGTAAATACACACTATAAATTTGTCAGATCAGAATGAATACACACTACAATTGTCAGATCAGAGTGAATACACACTACAATTGTCAGATCAGAGTGAATTTACACACTATAATTGCCAGATCAGAATGAATACACACTACAATTGTCAGATCAGAATGAATACACACTATAATTGTCAGATCAGAGTGAATACACACTATAATTGTCAGATCAGAATGAATAGACAATACAACTGTCAGATCAGAGGCATCAGAGACTAATCCAGGCATTTTTTGGGGACACCGGTCGACTACCGCGAAACCGGAAACCGCAAAACCGGAAATACACACGCTGCACAAAACCGATGCGCAGTGGGCTTAAACAGGCTAAAATGGCGGCCCGCATGGATTTAGTCAAGAAGCATGATGCGAGTTGGAAGATTTAGTGTTTCCACCGGCTGTACGCAGAAAATAATCAGTTACTTCTTCGATAAATAATGAAAAAGAGTGATTTTAGGTGGTTTTGGTTTAGATTTTAGCCGACATTCAATTTTGTTTGACAGTATTTGGGCACGTGAGTTTGGGCGCAGATACCGGTATACCGGTATCAAAACACGTCTGGATTACTCCCTGGGCATACACACTACAATTGTCAGATCAGAGGCATACATGTACACAATACAACTGTCAGATCAGAGGCATACACATTACAATTGTCAGATCAGAGGCATACACACTACGATTGTCAGATCAGAGGCATACACAATACAACTGTCAGATCAGAGGCATACACATTACAATTGTCAGATCAGAGGCATACACAATACAACTGTCAGATCAGAGGCATACACACTACAATTGTCAGATCAGAATGAATACACACTATAATTGTCAGATCAGAGTGAATACACACTATAATTGTCAGATCAGAATGAATACACAATACACCTGTCAGATCAGAGGCATACACACTACAATTGTCAGATCAGAGGCATACACAATACAACTGTCAGATCAGAGGGCATACACACTACAATTGTCAGATCAGAGGCATACACAATACAATTGTCAGATCAGGGGGCTTACTACAATTGTCAGATCAGAGGCATACGCAATACAATTGTCTTATTAGACTGGATCCAGCCTCTGTTTCATAATGTATTTTAAACTGGAAACAAGAGGAAGTAACTCTTCCTATTAAGAAATGCTTGAAACAGGGACTGGACGGAACGTCACAAGGGAGCTAACTTTGCAAGAAAAAATGCACAATATACTGTGCATTTTTTGTTACCAATGAAAACTCCATATTCTGACCCCGCCCACAACTCAAAGGATTTGATTGGTTCGTTCATATACGCACGCTGGAAGCAATGCGTTCATGTGATGTCAACAATGAGAATGACGTTACTACCATGACATCAACAATGAGAATGACGTTACTACCATGACATCAACAATGGGAATGACGTTACTGCCGAGACGTCACAGTATGGCGTTAGAATGAAATTGATACAAATGTTGCGACCGAAGGTAAAAACATGTCAATCGTCCAGACTAACCACGCCTCCAGATGGAATCTTTACACGACGAAACCCATCAAATCGTCCAGTCTCTATTTTAAAAATCATTTTTTCATTTTTTTTTTTCATTCTATTTATTTATTTATCAAACGTATATATTTATTAAAGATCATTTTATTATTATTAAATAGTACATATGAAATAGAGACTCATCCAGACTATTGTCTTATCAGAGGGCTTACTACAATTGTCAGATCAGAGGCATACACAATACAACTGTCAGATCAGAGGGCATACACACTACAATTGTCAGATCAGAGGGCATACACAATACAGTGCATTGTCAGATCAGAGGCATACACATTACAATTGTCAGATCAGAGGGCATACACACTACAATTGTCAGGTCAGAGTGAATACACACTACAATTGTCAGGTCAGAGTGAATACACACTACAACTGTCAGCAGATTGCATAGGCCTACACATTGCAATTGTCAGATCAGAGGCATACACAATACAACTGTCAGATCAGAGGCATACACAATACAATTGTCAGATCAGAGACATACACAATACGATTGTCATATCAGAGGGCATACACACTACAATTGTCAGATCAGAGGCATACACAATACAATTGTCTTATCAGAGGGCTTACTACAATTGTCAGATCAGAGGCATACACAATACAACTGTCAGATCAGAGGCATACACATTACAATTGTCAGATCAGAGGCATACACAATACAATTGTCAGATCATCAGATGGCTTACTACAATTGTCAGATCAGAGGCATACACAATACAACTGTCAGATCAGAGGCATACACATTACAATTGTCAGATCAGAGGCATACACAATACAATTGTCAGATCAGAGGCATACACATTACAATTGTCAGATCAGAGGCATACACAATACAATTGTCAGATCAGAGGCATACACAATACAATTGTCAGATCAGAGGCATACACAATACAATTGTCAGATCAGAGGCATACACAATACAATTGTCTTATCAGAGGCATACACATTACAATTGTCAGATCAGAATGAATACATGTACATGCTATAATTGTCAGATCAGAGTGAATAGACACTACAATTGTCAGATCAGAATGAATGCACACTACAATTGTCAGATCAGAGTAAATACACACTATAAATTTGTCAGATCAGAATGAATACCCACTACAATTGTCAGATCAGAGTGAATACACACTACAATTGTCAGATCAGAGTGAATACACACTATAATTGCCAGATCAGAATGAATACACACTACAATTGTCAGATCAGAATGAATACACACTACAATTGTCAGATCAGAGTGAATACACACTATAATTGTCAGATCAGAATGAATACACACTACAATTGTCAGATCAGACTGAATACACACTATAATTGCCAGATCAGAATGAATACACACTACAATTGTCAGATCAGAATGAATACACACTACAATTGTCAGATCAGAGTGAATACACACTACAATTGTCAGGTCAGAGTGAATACACACTACAATTGTTAGATCAGACTAAATAAATGCAAATGTCAGATTATTCAAATACAAGCTTGACAGTACATACTCACTACAAGCATGACTTACACACCACAAATGTCAGATCAAAGTGCAGGCACACACTACCATGACTACAGGCATCAGATGTGTGAGAGAAACACTTTTTTCTTTCAACAGAATCTGGCATGCACTTGACTTTAATGGCAGAATTTAAGGTATAATTGGATGTCAAGTTGTATACACATAGATACATGTACATATAATATGTGTTCATGAAAGTATTCCTAAAACAAATGGCGTCTCTGTGACATAGTACCTGATGGTCCAATCTCTGTGACATAGTACCTGATGGTCCAATCTCTGTGACATAGTACCTGATGGTCCAATCTCTGTGACATAGTACCTGATGGTCCAATCTCTGTGACATAGTACCTGATGGTCCAATCCAATAATGAAACTGCTTCTGTTTTTCAGATAGATCAGGTGTGTAATGTATGTCCTGTACTGATCACCTACGGTGACAAGTTCACTGGATCTGCATGTGAGAAGCCAGGACTGATGACAGGTAATGTAAAATATAAATAAACTTATCATAGTACTTACACAGGCGTCTGAAGTTGTGTGTGGGGGGGGGGGGAGGGGGTCATCTTCTGATCTGACTTAGCACCATAATCTTTAACAATTATGCATTTCTAACATTCATCCAATATCAACATAGAATATAACCTATTTCCCCCAAATCTTGTGTGGGTGAACCCCCATACCCCCTGATTTCAATGACAGATCCTTCGTGTTCATCTTCACTTAGCATGCCCTCTACATTTGTATATAGCTGCATATACTGACTTGAAAATTACCTTCAATGTGGTTACATCAGGTGAACTGAGTTTGAATTTAGTGTTCCATCACCTAACAGTGCCTCTTTTAAATGCTATAAGCTCACACATATACATTACAAAAAAAGTTTCAAAAACGTCTAAAACACTCAAAATTTATTTGATAATTTAGCCATGTAAATTTGTTGTTTATTTGCGAGAAATCGCTCAAAACATGTCTACAGTGAGCTAGGAGCACAGTGGTTCCCATGAAGTGCTGTGAACTGTCAACTTGAAGAGCTGTCTACTCGCCTGTGCCCCCCTCCCCACCTCAGTTGGAAACTTCTTCTGATGCCCCTGACCATACACATGAATAGTTCTGTCTACTCATCCCATCCTATGTTGAGCCATAGAGTAGAGTTTTCTGCCCTTGTCTTGATAAACTAACATTATAAAATGTCCATGTTGAAAGACAAATTTCAATGTCACTTTGCAATTCAAATCACAGATGTCTTGGATCAAATAGGAGCAGATATACTCCAATAATCTGTACCGGTACATCTAATCTGTAATTTGATTTTGCACAACAATATTCTTTGGCATGCACATGTTTTTGGAAACATACATGCAATGTACAGTCATAAAGTTGGCTTTGGGGAAAATTACTCACCCTCTCAGGATACATTTTGATCAAATACCGTACCCGGGTATGCCTCGTTTGAATTTGAGAAAAGATTTAAGTTGAAAAAAAATATCTTGCGTTGACATTCTACGTTCTTAATTCCTCCCCTTCATTACCCTTTTGATTATAAAGCTTACAGGTAGATTTGGTATTGAATTATTTATGAATCTATGTAAAATTGTTAAAATGGAAGATCCTGTGACAAACAGCACATGAAACAAATAATAGTGACAAACAATATTCAGTGATCTGTGAATTGTCAGGTAACATTTTGTCTGAGTTGTATTTAGATAAAACAGTGTGGAAGTATTCCTGAGAAATAAGAATGTTGACAAAAGCTCTGGTGACAACCAGTAATTGTAAATACTGGTTGTTAAACTGTATCTCTTGAAAAGTAACATGAAACTGTATCTGTTGGCAAATAACAATGTTGATACAAGTTAATGAAATGTACATGTACCAACTATGAGCTAAAATAGCATTAAAATCTTAGTATTTTCTCTTGTCTAATTTTTATACGCCCGCCAAAAGGCGGACGTATTATGTGATGGCGGTTTCCGTTCGTGTGTCTATCTGTCCGTCCGCCGTGTCCGGTCTATATCTGGAACAGTTTTTTATTTACAGTTCCAATTCTTGGTGAGTGGATAGTCCACAGGAAGACGATGTGTCGCGTACCAAGATGAAGGTCGAGGTCGGAGGTCAAAGGTCACTGGCCTAAAAAACAGGAAATCACTGTGAAGTGTTCATGTCCGGTCTATATCTGTGAATGTTTTCTATCCACAGTTGCAATTTTTTGTGAGTGGATAAACTAGGTGGAGACGATGTGTTGCATACTGAAATTGAGGTCGAGGTCAGAGGTCAAAGGTCACTGTTGCCTAAAATCAGGAAATCATTGATCATTGACAGTTTTTCTATCTACAGTTTTAATTTTTTGGTGAATGGATGCCCTAGGGGGAAATGAAGTGTCGCATACCAAAAACTAGGTCAAGCTCGAAGGTCAAAGGTCACTGTGACCCCAAAATCGGGAAATAATTAAAAATAACATTTTTTTTGTGTCAGTAGATAAATTAGGGGGACACGATGTGTCACCTACCAAAATGTAGGTCAAGGTCAAGGTCACTGTGACCCCAAAATCGTGAAATTGTTAAAAATCATGATTTTTTGAGTCCATTGAGAAATTACTGGGAGCCGTTTTGTCATGTACCAAAATTTAGATCCAGGTCAATGGTAAAGGTCACTGTGACGCCAAAATCAAGGTCAAAGGTCAGTGTGACCTAAAAATCAGGAAATCATTAAAAATTACAATTTTTTTGTGAGTGGATTCAATAGGGGGAAATGAAGTGTCGCATGCCAAAAATTAGGTCAAGGTCAAAGGTCACTGACTCCAAAATCAGGAAATTATCAAAAATAACATTTTTTTTTTGTGTCAGTAGATTAGGGAGACTTGATGTGTCACGTAACAAAATGTAGGTCAAGGTCACTGTGACCCCCAAAATCATGAAATTCATAAAAATCACGATTTTTTTGTGTCCATTGATACATTGAGGGAAGACGATGTATTGGTACCAAAATTTAGGTCAAGGTCAAAGGTCACTGTGACCCCAAAATCAGGAGATGCATTAGAGGGACATGTGTTACATATCCAAATGTGGGTCAAAGATCAAGGTCACTGTGACTCCAAAATCAAGAAATCATTAAAAGTCTCATTTTTAGCCCACCATCACCAGATGGTGGGCTATTCAAATCGCTTTTCGTCCGTGGTCTGTCGTCCGTCAGTCCGTCCGTCAGTCCGTCCGTCCGTCAGTCCGTCCGTAAACAATTCTTGTTATCGCGATTTCTCAGGAACTACTGTATGGATCTTTCTCAAATTTGGTACACAGGTTCCCCTTGGGGTCTAGTTGTGCAAGATACCTTTTTTGGTCCGATTCGAAAATCCAATATGGCCACCAGGCAGCCATCTTGGATTTCCCCATGAAACCTTGTTATCGCGATTTCTCAGGAACTGCTTCATGGATCTTTCTCAAATTTGGTACACAGGTTCCCCTTGGGGTCTAGTTGTGCAAGATACCTTTTCTGGTCCGATTCGAAAATCCAATATGGCCACCAGGCAGCCATCTTGGATTTCCCCATGAAACCTTGTTATCGCGATTTCTCAGGAACTACTGCATGGATCTTTCTCAAATTTGGTACACAGGTTCCCCTTGGGGTCTAGTTGTGCAAGATACCCTTTTTGGTCCGATTTGAAAATCCAATATGGCCACCAGGCAGCCATCTTGGATTTCTCTATGAAACCTTATCGTGATTTCTCAGTAACTACTGCATGGATCTTTCTCAAATTTGGTACACAGGTTCCCTTTCGGATCTAGTTGTGCAAGATACCTTTTCTGGTCCGATTCGAAAATTCAATATGGCCACCAGGCAGCCATCTTGGATTTCCCCATGAAACTTTGTTATCATCATTTCTCAGGAAGTACTGCATGGATCTTTCTCAAATTTGGTACACAGGTTCCCCTTAGGGTCTAGTTGTGCAAGATGTCTTTTTTGGTCCGATTCGAAAATCCAATATGGCCACCAGGCAGTCATCTTGGATTTCCCCATGAAACCATGTTATCGCGATTTCTCAGGAAGTACTGCATGGATCTTTCTCAAATTTGGTACACAGGTTTCCCCATGAAGGCAGCCTTGGGTTCCCCTTGGGGTCTAGTTGTGCAAGATACCCTTTTTGGTCCGATTTGAAAATCCAATATGGCCACCAGGCAGCCATTTTGGATTTCTCCATGAAACCTTGTTATCGTGATTTCTCAGGAACTACTGCATGGATCTTTCTCAAATTTGGTACACAGGTTCCCTTTCGGGTCTACACATGTAGTTGTGCAAGATACCTTTTCTGGTCCGATTCGAAAATCCAATATGGCCACCAGGCAGCCATCTTGGATTTCCCCATGAAACTTTATCGTCATTTCTCAGGAAGTACTGCATGGATCTTTCTCAAATTTGGTACACAGGTTCCCCTTAGGGTCTAGTTGTGCAAGATACCTTTTTTGGTCCGATTCGAAAATCCAATATGGCCACCAGGCAGTCATCTTGGATTTCCCCATGAAACCATGTTATCGCGATTTCTCAGGAAGTACTGCATGGATCTTTCTCAAATTTGGTACACAGGTTCCCCTTGGGGTCTAGTTGTGCATGATACCTTTTCTGGCCCGATTCGAAAATTCAATATGGCCACCAGGCAGCCATCTTGGATTTCCCCATGAAACCTTGTTATCGCGGTTTCTCAGGAACTACTCCATGGATCTTTCTCAAGTTTGGTACACAGGTTCCCCTTGGGGTCTAGTTGTGCAAGATACCTTTTTAGGTCCGATTCGAAAATCCAATATGGCCACCAAGCAGCCATCTTGGATTTCTCCATGAAACCTTGTTATCGTGATTTCTCAGGAACTACTGCATGGATCTTTCTCAAATTTGGTACACAGGTTCCCTTTCGGGTCTAGTTGTGCAAGATACCTTTTCGGGTCCTATTCGATTATCCAATATGGCCACCAAGCAGCCATCTTGGATTTCCCCATGAAACCCTGTTATCGCGATTTCTCAGGAACTACTGCATGGGTCTTTCTCAAATTTGGTACACAGGTTCCCCTTGGGTCTAGTTGTGCAAGATACCTTTTTAGGTCCGATTCGAAAATCCAATATGGCCACCAGGCAGCCATCTTGGATTTCCCCATGAAACTTTGTTATCGTCATTTCTCAGGAAGTACTGCATGGATCTTTTCAAATTTGGTACACAGGTTCCCCTTAGGGTCTAGTTGTGCAAGATACCTTTTTCGGTCCGAATCGAAAATCCAATATGACCACAAGGCAGCCATCTTGGATTTCCCCACGAAACCTTGTTATCGCGATTTCTCAGGAACTACTGCATGGATCTTTCTCACATTTGGTACACAGGTTCCCCTTGGGGTCTAGTTGTGCAAGATACCTTTTTTGGTCCGATTCGAAAATCCAATATGGCCACAAGGCGGCCATCTTGAATTTTCCCTTGAAACATTGTTATCATGAATTCTCAGGAAATATTTCATGGATATTTCTGAAATTTGATACACAGGTCCCACATGGGGCCTAGTAGTGCAAGATACCTTTTTTGGTCGAATTCGAAAATCCAAGTTACGCTTCAAATTAATACAGTATTCTCGAGTTGTGACATTGCATCACAAGAGTCGGCAGATGAAACGGTGGGGCATATTCTATATATTGACTATAGAGAATATCCATACCTTCACCCTCCATATCAAGGAGTTCAAATAATTCGGAATTAAAATGTATTTCTTCAAATTTTAAATCAGTTTTCTTCAGTCCATGCAGTGGCAAGTGAACTGCTCCACCCTTTCGTCTGCCGGCGGGTCGGCTACATGAAGGGACGTCACTCTTGTGACTCAATGTCACAACTCGACAACTGTAGCACTGCATGTTTCGATCCAAAGGAGATAATCAGGATTCAGGCACTTTCGAAGTTTCAACATTACTGCGCGGACCGGATCCCTTCAGTATTAAGTATTGTACCATCTTACTATTTTCGAGCATGGTATCTTTAACGAGATATCTCAAACTAGCCCAGTAAACAGAACAGAATTAGCATTCATTCCTAATAATAAAATCTTAAGTATGTTTCATAGCTCATGCCAAAGTGGCAAAGAGATTGGTCCTCGCTACCCAATGATGACACGTGCAAAAAAATAAATAAAAAAATACTACAAAACAAAGGCGAAGGATCCTCCGTACATTCACTTTCAGACTAACTTTGCTCAATTCTCTTGTATTATAACAACCGACCTAAGTACAGTTTCTAGAAATCTTGAAACTCCTGAAACTTAGATTATATCTTGATGTTTTTCAGTCTCCCTTTTTCGCTCAGATTCGAAATTCTGTAAACCAAATTACAAATCAATCGTTTGTTCTTAGTAACAATGGACAAAAATATCCTTTAGTCATTAGCTTACAATTATCGGACAATGGTGGGCGCCAAGATCCTTCAGGATCTCTCGTTTTGAGTTGTTGAACTAAATTTCCACTATTTTCGATGCATAGTATGTTGAAAATTGCTTGAATACGGATAAGTATATCACTGTGGCTTATCAGTTTTTCACATTTCATATTTTCAGTATACAGTCGGTCCTTGCCAGTGGTTAGTTAGAATTAGAGCATCAGAACGTCAAGGATTTGTTGGTAACGATTGAATCTGTAACACTCTCAGGACCGCCCGAAGACAGTTCGTTTGATGCGACTCGTTTGATGCGACTGCGACTCGGAAGAGTCTCGCTAAATGCCAAGACCCTTCGCGTTCTGAGCAGGAAGAAGATAGAAGTACTCGTTCTCAGGCTGTCCGCCATCCACCGAAAAGAGAGACGACCACGACAGCCTTACGACAAGCGAAGTGTATTATCTGTGACAGTAAATCGCATAAACAATGTGAATCTTGAAGGTAACACGTTCGGGTGAAGACATCATCTTGAAACAAGTTTGTCGCAACTAGAAAGGCTGAAACACGGCCTGATTCACTGATGCGATATTTTGTGCACTGTTGTTTGTGGGATTTACTGTAACAGATAATACATTTCACTTGTCGTAAGGCTGTTGTGGTCGTCTCTGTATTCGGTGGATGGAGGACAGCCTGGGAACGAGTACTTCTATCTTCTTCCTGCTCAGAATGCGAAGGGTCTTGGCATTCAGCGAGACTCTTCCTTTTTCTATAGAGAACAGAAGTCATGGTGTACTTTTTATAACATTCATTGGTACATGTAACATGATAAACAAACTCATCTCCTTTAACCAGCTTAAGTCGCTTGAGAACTTGATCATTGTCGACATCACTTGCCTCTCGTATCCTTTTGCAACCATTAGTTGTGCTCACGGTTTTATTCCCTGTGTTTTTCTGGCAGATGCTGATTTAGTCACATCACACGTTAACAAAAAATCCTTGACGTTGATGCAATCCGAAACTGTTGATGCTCTAAGTCTAACTAACCACTGGCAAGGACCGACTGTATACTGAAAATATGAAATGTAAAAGACTGATAAGCTACAGTGATATATTTATCCATATTTAAGCAATTTTCAACATACTATGCATCGAAAATAGTGGAAATTTAGTTCAACAACTCCAAAAAAGAGGGCACCACTTACTAGTCATAGGTCTTGCTTTTAATGGCTTATTATGACATATATAACGCTGTTAGAGTGCCAGAAGATGACAAAGACCAATCATGGAGATGTTAAAGTTACATTAATCCAGTATATACCAAGTATCTATCAATAAAAAATACTTCTGGAGTTTGGCCCTCGTGACAAACATAGGCCTATTGGATATGCATGTTGACCAATTAGAAGGATCAGGAAACAAATTATCATGATACGAACATTGCTGCTGAAACCCTATTTGGGTTGTTCCTCATAATAATCTATACCCTTTCATCGGACAAGACACAGACGCAGTTTCCATAGAACGAATGGGTAGCTCCTCAAGCGAACAAAGAACAGGTCCAAAACAAAATGTCTGCTTCCTGAAATGCACATGGCTTCAAAATGATGTAGTTTCCTTAAGGTAGATGGCAGCACCTTCTTAAGTAGTTCTGAGAGAGATAATCACTGGATGGATTGTAATCAAACAGTTTTGTTTGCGTTTGTGTTAAAAATCGCGATTAATCATGCCTGGGCATGTAATTAACCACTGTCAATTTTGTCTGTATATGGCTGTCATCTTGGATTTATGCAAATTAATCAATTTGAATAGGTATAGCCTACGTACAATGATTAAGCAGTGATATTTCATGATTGTAACACCGCAGATCCATATAAAAAACTCTATTGGACTTACTATAACACTTACTTTGTCTTTGTCTTTCTTGACTGGTGTCTTAAGCTGGAGCTTTTGGCGGCCATTTTGAATTTATGCAAATTAGATCAACTCAAAAGGGGTTGATTATGGTTCCAATGAATAGCTTGGTATCAAAAACCCATACATAGGCACCAAAACCAACTTCATATCAGATTTACTTTTAAAGCTAGACCAATTTAACCAAATTTGGTTAATGTCGCTTTTTGGGGGTAGGGGTAACTTTTGTTGACATTTGACCCCACTGTCACTATACAATACCCTGAATCATAAGTATGATGCATGCAGTTATCAAAAATCTTAATAAGGAAACTTCATATCAATTTTGGTTGCTTTATCTACAAAATTGGGTGTCTGAGGGGTGATCGAATTTTGAGCGACTTTCAAACTGAAAGTGATTTTGGGACAAAATTTCGTTAAATAGCGTATTTTTTTGCTGAAAAAGAAGGTTTATGGTATTCAACCATGCTAAAAATGTGTTAGTTATGTCTAACCATGATAAATAAATGTTACATTTGAATCTAATTCTGTCTACCAGTGAATTATTATATGAAGACTCAATTTCAGCATTTTGGCCAATGTCATAATCATGTATTGGGCTGTGCAGAAAAAACGCACTTGATCTGGGAGTGTTACCCAAACATTTTCCATTGGTCTCAACATATAGAACTGGAAAATCCCAAGTTTTGCTGTAAAAGAGAGATGTACACAGAACCCCCCCCCTAGAGCCAGGACTAGTACACCATCATTTAAATTACTTTAAATTTAACCCTCTCTGTACCGTATTGATACCATTGTACCAATAGAAAAAAGTTCAATGCTAATCTTTCATTAGCATATGAAAATGAGGAAATTCTCAACAAATATTTTCATCTTATTACATCTTGCTGGATAGCTCAGAGTATCTATCCTTGTAGAAACCATGAAGATGATGATAACTATATCTTTACTTCACCAATATTCATGACAGCGTTGATTCAATTTGAAATCATCACAATTACCGGTACAGAGGGAGTTAAGTAACGAGGCCAGCATGTAGAGGTTGGTCGGTTTACCCAGGTGTCAGTATTCACAGGTCGCACTGTATATGGGTGGCCTATAACATGTGCATGTTACTGATCACAGCATACTCACATAGGACATGTTGTTGTACGGAGAATGGACTCCGTGTTTTCATGATTGTTGACTTGTTCTCGTAAACCCAACTTGGAGGCTGCCAGGATTTCCACTGTTAATACAAAATCAGGCAAAAATCTTCATTATTTTAGACATTTAGACGGTGATCAAATTCATTAAAATGACAGATTGAATTTTGTCTATAGAATTAAGGGTTATTGAATTATTGTAGGATTTACCATGATGTAGCCCAAATGTAACATCAAGCCTCACTATAAAGCCCAAATGTAACATCATGCCTCACTATAAAGCCCAAATGTAACATCATGCCTCACTGTAAAGCCCAAATGTAACATCATGCCTCACTATCAAGCCCAAATGTAACATCATGCTTCACTATAAAGCCAAAATGTAACATCATGCCTCACTATAAAGCCCAAATGTAACATCATGCCTCACTGTAAAGCCCAAATGTAACATCATGCCTCACTATAAAGCCCAAATGTAACATCATGCCTCACTATAAAGCCCAAATGTAACATCATGCCTCACTGTAAAGCCCAAATGTAACATGCCTCACTATAAGGCCCAAATGTAACATCATGCCTCACTATAAAGTGCAACTGTAACATCATGCCTCACTATAAAGCTCAACTGTAACATCATGCCTCACTATAAAGCCCAAATGTAACATCATGCTTCACTATAAAGCCCAACTGTAACATCATGCCTCACTATAAAGCCCAACTGTAACATCATGCCTCACTATAAAGCTCAACTGTAACATCATGCCTCACTATAAAGTGCAACTGTAACATCATGCCTCACTATAAAGCTCAACTGTAACATCATGCCTCACTATAAAGTGCAACTGTAACATCATGCCTCACTATAAAGCCCAACTGTAACATCATGCCTCACTATAAAGCTCAACTGTAACATCATGCCTCACTATAAAGCCCAAATGTAACATCATGCTTCACTATAAAGCCCAACTGTAACATCATGCCTCACTATAAAGCCAAAATGTAACATCATGCCTCACTATAAAGCCCAACTGTAACATCAAGCCTCACTATAAAGCCCAAATGTAACATCATGCCTCACTATAAAGCCCAAATGTAACATCATGCCTCACTGTAAAGCCCAAATGTAATATCATGCCTCACTATAAGGCCCAAATGTAACATCATGCCTCACTGTAAAGCCCAAATGTAACATCATGCCTCACTATAAAGCCAAAATGTAACATCATGCCTCACTATAAAGCCCAAATGTAACATCATGCTTCACTATAAAGCCCAACTGTAACATCATGCTTCACTATAAAGCCCAACTGTAACATCATGCTTCACTATAAAGCCCAACTGTAACATCATGCATCACTATAAAGCCCAACTGTAACATCATGCCTCACTATAAAGCCCATTGTAACATCATGCCTCACTATGAAGTGCAACTGTAACACCATGCCTCAATATAAAGCCCAACTGTAACATCTTGCCTCAATACAAAGCTCAACTATAACATCATGCCTTACTATATAGCCCAACTGTAACATCATGCCTCACTATAAAGCCCAACTGTAACATCGTGCCTCATTATAAAGCTCAACTATAACATCATGCCTTATTATAAAGCCCAACTGTAGCATCATGCCTCACTATAAAGCCCAACTGTAAACATCGCCCTCACAATAAAGCTCAACTATAACATCATGCCTTATTATAAAGCCCAACTGTAGCATCATGCCTCACTATAAAGCCCAACTGTAAACATCGCCCTCACAATAAAGCTCAACTATAACATCATGCCTTATTATAAAGCCCAACTGTAACATCATGCCTCACTATAAAGCTCAACTATAACATCATGCCTTATCATAAAGCCCAACTGTAACATCATGCCTCACTATAAAGCTCAACTATAACATCATGCCTTATCATAAAGCCCAACTGTAACATCATGCCTCACTATAAAGCTCAACTATACCATCATGCCTTATCATAAAGCCCAACTGTAACATCATGCCTCACTATAAAGCTCAACTATAACATCATGCCTTATCATAAAGCCCAACTGTAACATCATGCCTCACTATAAAGCTCAACTATAACATCATGCCTTATCATAAAGCCCAACTGTAACATCATGCCTCACTATAAAGCTCAACTGTAACATCATGCCTCACTATAAAGCGTCACTTTATCATCATGCCTCACTATAAAGCTCAA
Source organism: Hanleya hanleyi (assembly GCA_036873755.1). NCBI lineage: Eukaryota > Metazoa > Mollusca > Polyplacophora > Lepidopleurida > Hanleyidae > Hanleya > Hanleya hanleyi. The sequence goes on along the minus strand of JAVTVY010019469.1, from coordinate 47,732 downwards.
CAGTGAAACCATGCCTCACTGTAAAGCCCACCTGTAACATCATGCCTCACTGTAAAACTCAACTGTAACATGATGCCAAGCTATAAAGCCCAACTGTAACATCATGCCTCACTGTAAAGCCCACCTGTAACATCATGCCTCACTGTAAAACTCAACTGTAACATCATGCCAAGCTATAAAGCCCAACTGTAACATCATGCCTCGCTATAAAGCCCAACATCAGGTCTCACTATAAGCTGATTCTCATATAGCAACGGTTAATATAGCACTAGGTTCAAAATAATCAAACTTTATCGCTGTACTGAAATAATGTAGGCACACGAGTGTGATGTCTGTTCCCATGGACAGCATTATAGTGTAAAACAAATTCTTTAATAAGTCAATCACCCTCTTAAAATCCAATCACCTCCACTTTTATGCATGAAATTCAAGGAATGGTTCTTATAAATTCAATCACCCCGTAAAATCGTAAAAATAATAAAGAAATAATGGATTATCTACCAAAGTTTGGACAATTTTTGTCAACTTTCTGTTCTAATAAATCTGACTGCCCCCCTGATTAAGGTGGGAAATTTCATTTTGTGTGATTGAATTATTAGAGGTTTTACCGTCCTGTGTTATATAGTGTATCATACATACATGCTGATTGTCTTCTGGTAAGATACAGTTGATAGGTACCGTCACGGAAAAGGTTTCACCATTCTCAAGATAAGCTGTAACATCTACTGTATATTTACACTGCAAAACACAGATGGAATCAACATTAGAGAGATAGGGTAAGTGGCATACGGGTGGTTTGGGTCAGAAAAAGTCTTCCCTTACAGGCTTCAGCTTTCCAGTGACCAGAAATTTTCAATGAGAAACATGAATTATATAAATTCATGACATCATCTCAAGAGAGCCAAAACCAGAAATGTCCAATGACAATAAGCCCAACATCAGAATGAGAAAATAAAATGGAGATTAGCCATGGGCCAATATATATGCCTGCCAGCTATAACTTTCTTCAGATGCAATGATACGGTAATCCCTCTAATAATTCAATCCCCTTATTAAAATTTATTCACCCCCTCCAATTTTGGGGCCAAAATTGGTGGTTCTAATAAATTGGATTACCATCTAAAACCATTGAAATAATGAAGAAATAATGGATTATATGCATGATTTTTTATCATTTTGTCAACTTACTGTTCCAATAAATTTGATCATCCCCAGATTTTATGGTGGGAAAGTTCACTTCCTGTGATTGAATTATTAGAGGGATTAAGAGAAGACCACAATACAGCCACTTACTCGTATATGTGCTCCTTGTGTGGTAGGTGGAATGGTATCTCCTTTCATTGTGCATAGTGGAATTTTTATGTTATCCATGCCCCTGTATAACAAGAAGAGAACAAACAGGATTTTATGGAAAGGTTGATCTACATGATAATGATCAACTTAATGAGATCAAAACCTCTCAGCGGTTGGGATTCAGATGCATATTTGGTGTAAATTTGGTCATAATCCTTTTATTGATTTAACAAAAATCATTGGTAAACTTTGTGAGTTTGAAAATTTCAAGGTCAAGGTCACTCATACTCGATAGGATTCTGGTCTGTTACCAGATTCATGTGTGGTGTAGAGACATCTAGTAAGAATCTGGAACATCCTTCTGCAGTTATTTTCTGGAATTCATATTAACAGGCATACCAGTCACTATATGACACATGCTGACTCTTGACCATTGAAAATTTATATTAAAAATATGAAACTTTTTATTGCATACAGATTGATAAGAACTAAATCACATATTTATAAAATTAATTGCTGCAAACCGTAACTGATATAAGTTAAGAATTCAAAACATTTACTTGTTAAGAATATTGCCCTGATTGTCTTGCATGTTGATTTCTCGTACAGTGAAGGAATCCTGCTCAGGCTGAATCAATATCTTCCTGTCCATCCTGAGTATGTTACGATCTCTCGCCGGTGGAATGTTCGATAAATATTTTGTGCAAAATACAAGCTGACGATTTAACTGCAAAAGGAAAGTAAACAATTATACCATTACACATGCAGTCAATAATGAGATGGGTAATGGTGGGAAGTTTAGAGCTGAACCATATCAAACATTGTTATTTGATTGGTTGAATTTTCTCTTCAAACCAATGATATTAGTCAAATCTTTTTCAAAAATTCAAACAAACTAATCAGCACTCTTGCAGACTCTGTGTGGGTGCTTATAATGGTTACCATGTGAGATGCTTACCAGCAATGACTCAGCTATGCTCTATATATCAGGGACTGTTCACCACAATGTGCTGGTGTGCTGAGGTAATCCTCAAGGTACGCTATGCAAAAGTTGTCTCCCTTGATGTGCTAAAAGTTTCCTCTAAGCAAGAGTTGTCTCCCTTGATGTGATGGGAAGAAGTATTCAGAGAAGTTGCCTCCCTTGACATGTTCCCAAAGGAACAGAATGAATCAAGTGGACTCTGCATACCTACTCACCTTAATAGTAACAGCAATGATGTTTACCCGGGACTCATTGTTTACTATGAGTTGGAGTTTGGCAAATCCCCTACATCTGTGGACAGCATCGTGCAATCTAAACACAACATTATAATTCAAATCAGTGGATTTAGGGGAGCACGACTTCCCAATCAGAAATATCAAGGCAATCAAATTTATTTGAAAAAAAAAAAAATATTAAAATGAAAAAAAAAAATCAAAATAAAACTATGTTCCTACAATTGTTATATTTCTCCTGAATAAAGGTAATCAAATTTATGATCAAAATTCAATCTTGGAATGATGGAATTTTATTTCAAATTATCATAGATAATTTACATGTGCAAGATATGGTGCAAAATTATATGCTAATTAAAGTCTGCATCTCCAATAAATGAACAAAACTCCCACATCATAAATCTCAAGTTGGGGGACAAATTACTGACCAACAGTTAACAGTCAGTCATGCTTTGAAGAGACCTCATAAAGCAATGAAGTCCACACTATAATAAAGCCTGTCTTGTAACTGAACAATTCTATACAGAGGAACAGGTGTATAAATATATACCTGGCTGTTAGGAAGATCTTTTTCTGGATCAGTCCAAACAGAGTCTTGATGGTGTGTTCATGTACTTCTGCCTGTGACTGGTCCACTACAGTAGGCCTACACTGATGGATTATCACAGATTGTTTATCCTGTTTGAAATTATAATACAATATCATTTACACAACAGATCAGATGTAGACAAATTCCATGGAATGCAACATACATATACAGGGAATTTTGTCAAGACTGAAGAAAATAAATTTCTAGCTTCATAGGCACTGCTGCATCATTTATTTAGTGCTGCCACCTGTTTAAACCTTTTTATTGCCCACAGCAAAACAAAATATATTTAAAAAAAAAATTGTTTTGTTTTTCCACATTTCTCTCTGAAAGTTTTGCAAAAATAATCTTTTGAGACACTAAGTCAAAGGGTTGGTTGAGGCCTTGCCTAAATTGCAGGAAATAGCAATTTTGAAGGCTGACTCTTCAATTAACTCAAAGAACTGTGTTGGTTTCATATAAATTGTGTTAAACTACTGCAACCAGCTGGATATATTTGATCTGTAGGAAAGAAAAGTATAAAAAGATTTGTAAAAAAGCCTCCCTCACTCATTTTGTCTGCGATGCTAGAGATCAATTTTACTCCGCGTAATATATTTGGGATTATTGAAAAAACATTGGAAGCGTCACTCTTTCTCTCATGTAAATGAGTTTGATGATTCCATGTAAACAGGTTTTGACGATGATCATGTTACCCATGAAGGCAGATTTGGACAAGTTTGTTGTTTTCATTATTGTCTGGTCATTTTACGGTAGTTCCACTTATTTCATGTCAGAGTGCTACGATTATTTTCATCTCTTCCCCAACAATACGTATTTATTTTTCCCAATCTGTTTTGCTGTCTAAATATAACTACACACATATATTTCTGCAACAATTAATTAGACTATGTGGGGTAGCTGCTGCAGTGTGCAATATTGTTGCATGGGACAAATTCACTGCGAAGTATCTGAGGTCATAATGGAAGAGTTAAATGGTATCCAGGTCATTCGGCGAAGAACACCAAACCTGACCAGGGAATCATTTAGCATTTCTTTACTTTGAGCTGAAGTGTTCGATCTTACTTTTAAATTTTCAGCACCAATCATCTCCGCCTCAACCCAGTAGCGGACTTGGGCGTCCCACCGAACATCCGACACTCCTGAGGCATTGAAGGTCCCTGTAATGATAGTGCTCAAGATGTAACATGCTGGCGACAAGTATTTCTATGTACTGCTCTCATTCTGAAATGATCATAGCCAAAACTGAGGTGGTGCGACCAGCTGTAGAACAAGTGTTATACAATCTATCAACAGTTTGTCTTTGCTTGGTCACATTATATAAATAGAGGACATTCACAGGATACAGGGTAAAAACGTTTGTGTCCGGCTGTTTCTGTTTCATTTAGCGTTTACCGATGCAAACAAAACTATTTCTAAATGGTAAATGGAACACTTTTTTGACTAAACCATTGTACAGGAAAATTCAATATCATTTAGGTTGATATTTTGTTTACTTAAATCTTTTCATTTACCGAGTGAATTGATTTGTCTTTCCTCTTACCAAGTTGATATCTCTAGATGCAACGGTTACTAGAGCATTTACAAGAATTGTTGACGACCGGACGACCTAATGACCGAAGTCACATGCCGAGTAAAAACCAGTACTTTTGTCAGATATTCAGCAACTGGACTCGAATAAACGAAAAAGATAGTCAGTTTCATGAACAACTAGGCACCTGGGCATAATGACTTTTTTATAATTACTGAATCAAATCTACATACGTACGTAAGTGAATTGTTGAATTCTGTCAAGTACAAACCTGGTATTTCATTGAGCAGTTGGAACTGGAAAGGGAAGATATAACTACCAAGAGACAAGGGGGCTGAAAAGAAATGACTTATGTTAGTTCACAGTATAGTAATACATCTATGAGTATGAAATATAATGTATCATACATCAGTATCTATGAGTATGAAATATAATGTATCATACCTCAGTCGTGTATAGTACCACCCCAGTCTACAGAACTAAAAACTTCATTCACATAAAAGTAAATTGTAAGCTTACCTGAATTAGGATCATCATCAGTAATGTCAGATGTTACATCATCAGTAATGTCAGTTCCTACATCATCAGTAATGTCAGATGCTACATCATCAGTAATGTCAGTTCCTACATCAGTAAAGTCAGTTCCTACATCATCAGTAATGTCAGTCCCTACATCATCAGTAATGTCAGTTCCTACATCATCAGTAATGTCAGTTCCTACATCATCAGTAATGTCAGTTCCTACATCATCAGTAAAGTCAGTTCCTACATCATCAGTAACATCAGTTCCTACATCATCAGTAAAGTCAGTTCCTACATCATCAGTAACATCAGTTCCTACATCATCAGTAATGCCAGTTCCTACATCATCAGTAAAGTCAGTTCCTACATCAGTAACATCAGTTCCTACATCATCAGTAATGTCAGTTCCTACATCATCAGTAAAGTCAGTTCCTACATCATCAGTAACATCAGTTCCTACATCATCAGTAATGTCAGTTCCTACATCAGTAAGTCAGTTCCTACATCATCAGTAACATCAGTTCCTACATCAGTAATGTCAGTTCCTACATCATCAGTAAAGTCAGTTCCTACATCATCAGTAACATCAGTTCCTACATCATCAGTAATGTCAGTTCCTACATCATCAGTAAAGTCAGTTCCTACATCATCAGTAATGTCAGTTCCTACATCATCAGTAATGTCAGTTCCTACATCATCAGTAAAGTCAGTTCCTACATCATCAGTAATGTCAGTTCCTACATCATCAGTAATGTCAGTTCCTACTTCATCCATGGTAGCCCCTCTCATAATTAAATTCTCCTATCATAAGTTTTGGGGACAAAATTCAATAGGCTGTTCTTATAAATTTGATCACCCTTTAAAATCATTGAACTAAGAAACAATGGATCACACGCATGATTCTGAACCATTTTGCCAACTTCTTTTTCTAATATAGGCCTATTTGATCACCTTCAGATTATATGGCGGGAAATTTCACTTGTTGTGATTGAATTATTAGAGGGATTGCCATAGCAACTATTGTCACTTGGGAGTGGGGACCCATCTCCATGGTAAGGCCTCAATGCAATGGCTACAGTGTGTGTTATCATGACAGCTTTCATTATATACCGGGTTATGAGGTGGGGGCAATGCTAGGTTTAGGACCCCAAGAGCTGGTGATAGGAACTCATTGTCAGTGACAGTGACTGCACCATATACGTGTGTTATGATGGTACTATAAGCTTTCAGAATACATGTATATAGGGCTATGGGGAGAGTTGATTATTATTTTAAAAGATGATGGGGTTCAAAGCCCTGGGATTATGGATACTGGCTGTCAAGTATATTATGGTGAAAGCTCTCAGAATATATGAGGTGGGGCGATATTAATGGTAAAATCTGGGGCAATATTTAGCTTAGGAGATAAGGGGTCCCAAGGTTTAAGGGGATGGAGGGGTTTGAAGAAGAGGAGACAGGCTTGGGTGTGAATTATATGCTATAATGGGCAAAAGCATACCCTGATACTGGAGAAAATACCAAGTCTGTATGATAAGGTGAATCTTCAATTCATAATCAAATGTTTAAAGTTTGTTTTGTTGACCACAGAGTAGGTGATAGGTGAATGAATATGTGAACTAAATCTGTAGCTAGTAGCAGGTCTGTAGCGAGCAGAAATATCAACTCGAAAAAATCAACAGCCACTGTTACATGATTTAGAATGAGCCACTTATTCAATGACTTTCAGATCAGTTTACAACTCACTCAAATCGAAAAATAGAGAATGATGGGGGGCGGGATGGAGTTGGTGTCGGGGAAACGATCGCTTTGGAATGAAATCGTTGATGAACAGTAAATTTCACCGATCGCCCGACTCATATCGCACCTCTACAATTGTGCCATGGCGCCCTCAGTTAGACCACAAAAATTACACAATGTTTCGGCATGGTCAAGAAGGGAGGGAAGACCACCAGATTCAGCATAGAGCATGTGCAAGGACATATATTAAATAAATAAAAAAACGTCCGCGTGCCTAGGATTTGTTGTGAGTCACTAATGATAAACTAATCACTCATTTTATGAAGCCTAATGAATTACATCACCCGCAGATTTTATGGTGGGAAATGTGACCTCCTGTGATTGAATTATCAGAGGATTAAAATATTCTGAGGAATGTTAATCATCGAACTATTAGAATGTTCACATGTAAGCAAAATTACAAAATGAACGTGACTGTAAACCTGAGAAGCATGCAGTTTTACCATTATTGCTGTAGAGAATGATGTCACTACAGTCTATGTAGTCCTTCTTATCGGAGATCATTGGGATACAATCCTCTTCATTGGAACCCAGGCCATACGCAACTGAAACAAGAAAATAAGCTTAATGTTATTCTGTTCGCACCTGAAAATGAAATGTATTAAGTGTTATCTCTGCAAAATCTCCAAGTATCAAGTAGACATGGCGAAACGGAGGAGGGGGGGGGGAGGGGAAGCAGGGTGAAAACTCAGTATCACTTTGTGAATCCTTCACTTGCACAAAATTCAAATGAATCTTTTATCAAAGAGCTGCATTGATAGCACCAGCAGGTGCACTGAGATGCGGTTTGCATAGTGGTTTGTTCATTCTCTCTCTTCCCTATCGCTTTGGCCTAGAAATTTAATCAATGTTGGTCTTTTCTTGGAATAGTAAGATAATTTGATCCATATTTGTGGGGGGGGGGGGATGGAAATTTATAAACTTTGCTTGTCCAAATTTAAATATGCCTGTCCAGTGGTCAGGTGGCCAACACCATGGAATAGCCTCTTGGCAATTAAATTCACTTAAGATATGTATTAATTTGGCATTGAATAACTTGTTGCTTACAATTATGTTTGTTTTAAGTTAATACACATTTCTTAAATGACAAAGTCAAAATTTCCCAGGTTATCCTAAAACAAATGTTTATTGGGTGACACCAATTATCAATACATGTAATTTAAAAACCTGCCCCAATGTTAAAAAGATACGGAAGACAGGCAATGAACGAACCGCTGTCAATGCACCTGCCGGTGCCATCAGTGCAGCTCTTTGTTAAAGAATTCACTTGAATTTTGTGCATGTCACAGATTGGTGGGAACATAATTGTTGAAAACTCAATTCAACACATGAAAAACTCACACTATTCAGTAATATTGAGTTTCGGAAGTACAATTTTGACTCCCTGCCATTATGAAGTGAGAAAAGTAATACTGAAAGATACTGAAGACAGTCAGAGGTAGGAGGAGTAGAATGGGTATTTAGAGGAGCTTTGGAACTTTGATTCTCCACCCCAAAAAGACTCACAGTATTCAAATCCACGGAATTTGAGCTTCACACCACAGCCTGCGGTCGGACTCACAATGTTCACATAAACAGCACTGGAAAAAGAAAAAGAAAATATACTAACATTTCACATGCTTCAAAGGAGTGACAGTTTAAATGTATGCTGAAGGCTTTAGACTAACTACAAAGCCCAAGAAGACAGAAGAGCCAAATCCTAAGTTTTAGCATTGGAGAGGAAAGATTTGGAAAGCATGGGGTATTTTGTGTATTCAAAACCTAGAATCGCCAAAATATTTTGAGCTCTATCGCACGAGATGCGTTAAAGAACGGCTCCAGATATTTATTTACTCTACATTTAGTGCAACAGACAAGACACTTTTTCCGAGATCTGATCCACTTTCAACCTGGGCAGAATGCGACAGTTGGTACACATGACCTTTCATGACCTTGCCATGTGCACATGCCAAGATTTGTACAGGCGATCTCGTACATAGATAGTGTAGCACCAGGGTGTTAGCTAGAATATGAAATTTACCTGTCCAAATTTATAAATTTTGCCTGTCCAAATGTAAAAACTTTGCTTGTCCAAATTTAAATATGCCTGTCCAGTGGTCAGGTGGATGAGCCTCTGGCTAACACCATGGAATAGCCTCTTGGCAATTAAATTCACTTACATGTACAATGTAGTATTAATTTGGCATTGGATATCTTGTTGCTTACAATTACGTTTGTTTTAAGTTAATACACATATTTAAATGACAAAGTGAAAAATTTTCGGGCTATCCTCAAACAAACGTTTATTGGGTGAAACCAAACACTGTCCTAGAAATTTGGGTAGGTGCATATGGATCAAGGTTTTCACTGTTATCATGTGTCAAATACTTTTACAGCATAATGTGTTTGTGATTTTTGCATTAACATTTTTGGCATTGTATAAAATGTCAATGAAGTTCTTCCTGGATCATGTAGATAGGTATAAAACTTTAAGCTGGTTTCGAGAAAAACAGGTACCTGGCAGGTGAGGTATGACCTGGATACATCTCTAGGTGTCATCTCTAGATAGATAAGCATATTGTACATGAACAAAAATATGCTAAAAGATAAAGCCATAAATGTGCTAAAAAAAAATTAAACTACTAAAAGATGATTGATGAAAAAACAATTTGTTGACAAGGAAGTTTCCTGGTTAGACAAATATAAAAAGTATTTAAGTGACAGTTTAATAATAGAGAGCACCCACACACCCCATGAGGGTCCACAGTTATGAATTTAAAACTGCATAGTATTAACATTTTTCATAAGTAAATTTGTTGCCACTGTATTTCTTTACGTTAAATTTTATCAGCTTTCAAATTGCCATAAAAAGTTTCAGAGTATAGAAATTATATTTTTTAAGACAGAAATTCAAGAAACAATAGAATTTTCTGAGTAATTCTAGGTAACATTCAGCTTTAGTGAATGGGACTGACTTCAGTCCCACTATGTCTATAACATCAATGGGGTACTGTTAATTACTGGCTAACCTACAGGACAGGGAAGTGTACATGTACAGTTGATCCCTTGAAAGAGGAAGGACATTATTTGTTGTACTGGATATGATGAATGGAAGATATAATGGACTAAATATTTTACTTCCTAAATGAAACCTTCTAAAGTAAAAGCTACAAAAGATGAAATGCAATGTGTTTGGTGCCTGTGCTAAAATCATCCATGCACATCAATTCATGTACCTATTAGATTAAGTTCAGTCCACACAATTCAGAAAACTCGCCTCGGTGAAAATAATGTCATATTTAAATAATTCCTATTTAACATCATGTTAAATATTGGTGAGGTGAACCGCTTATGCCATGGCATTCACCTCGGCAATTGCTTATTGCCGTGGTGAACTGAGAGGGCTGAAGTTATACATGTACATCATGTACAACATTTGGTTATTTGGTGGATATTCTTTTCACTTTCAAGTGTATGTCAAACTATAAACTAGCATCAACAAGGCAGAAAACCCACAGAGAGAAAATCGGTGTCTCTTGTCTCACTTTTAATAGAATATCAGGGCGCTATGAAAGCCCTTTCATTTGGTAAAATGGAACAATGGTGAAGAAATTAATGAAATGGGTCAAGATGAGGTTGTTCAAAATTCTATGTTTGCCTTAGCCCTACCTACCCATACATTTTATGTTTTTCAACTGAATATTTCGAATCCGATACAAAAATAGTAAAATTTAAAAAAGTTAAAAGAAGCAAAAAATTAAATCCTACCTACTTAGCAGGGATCGAAATATTAGCAAAACTACTTGTCTTAGGTGACAGGTGAGCACATTTATTACTTTTCTCCTCAGAATTTGACTTGAACACTACAATATCAACCAATAAAATCTTGCAATAAAGTGGAGAAAATGTTGTCCATAGAAAAAAATATTCATTTATGTTATAGAATGTGTTACGAACCCATTTTTTGTCAGTTTTTTTAAAAATAAGCTTATCCAAAAAAAAAATATCTTGAAATACTTTTTCTACGTGTCACCTGGGACAGGTAGATTATTTTTTTACTTCTCTCTCACAAAGTTCACTTGTCAGAGACAGGTAGACAGGGGTTATTTCGACATTATGTGGTTAACATTGTGCCTCCATATGTGGTGAATATTGTTCCATACTTAGTGAACAGTGTGTCATCATATGTGGTGAATTGTTCCATCATATGTGGTGAACAGTGTGCCATCATCTTTTGTGAATTGTACCATCATATGTGGTGAACAGTGTGCCATCATCTTTGGTGAACAGGGTGTCATCATATGTGGTGAATTGTTCCATCATATGTGATGAACATTGTGCCTTCATATGTGGTGAATTGTTCCATCATATGTGATGAACATTGTGCCTTCATATGTGGTGAATTGTTCCATCATATGTGGTGAACAGTGTGCCATCATCTTTTGTGAATTGTTCCATCATATGTGATGAACAGGGTGTCATCATATGTGGTGAATTGTTCCATCATATGTGATGAACATTGTGCCTTCAAATGTGGTGAATTGTTCCATCATATGTGATGAACATTGTGCCTTCATATGTGGTGAATTGTTCCATCATATGTGGTGAATTGTTCTATAATATGTGGTGATGTTTGTGTCATCATATTGGTGAACAGGGTGTCATCATATTGGTGAACAGGGTGTCATCATATGTGGTGAATTGTTCCATCATATGTGATGAACATTGTGCCTTCATATGTGGTGAATTGTTCCATCATATGTGATGAACATTGTGCCTTCATATGTGGTGAATTGTTCCATCATATGTGGTGAATTGTTCTATCATATGTGATGAACATTGTGCCTTCATATGTGGTGAATTGTTCCATCATATGTGATGAACATTGTGCCTTCATATGTGGTGAATTGTTCCATCATATGTGGTGAATTGTTCCATCATATGTGGTGAACAGTGTGCCATCATCTTTGGTGAACAGGGTGTCATCATATGTGGTGAATTGTTCCATCATATGTGATGAACATTGTGCCTTCATATGTGGTGAATTGTTCCATCATATGTGATGAACATTGTCCCTTCATACATGTATGTGGTGAATTGTTCCATCATATGTGGTGAATTATTCTATAATATGTGGTGATGTGTGTGTCATCATATGTGGTGAACAGTGTGTCATCATATGTGGTGAATAGTTCCATCATGTGTGATGAACATTGTGCCTTCATATGTGGTAAATTGTTCTTTAATATGCGGTGATATGTGTGCCATCATATGTGAGTGGTGAACAGTGTGCCATCATATGTGGTGAACAGTATATATGTGCCATCATACGTGGTGATTGGTGTTCCATCATATGTGGTGAATTGTTCCATCATATGTGAGTGGTGAACAGTGTGTCATCATAAGTGGTGAACAGTGTGTCATCATATGTGGTGAACAGTATGTGTGCCATCATACGTGGTGAATGGTGTTCCATCATATGTGGTGAATTGTTCCATCATATGTGAGTGGTGAACAGTGTGCCATCATGTGATGAACAGCTGTTCCATCATATGTGGTGAACAGTATGTGTGCCATCATACGTGGTGAATGGTGTTCCATCATATGTGGTGAATTGTTCCATCATATGTGAGTGATGAACAATGTGTCATCATATGTGGTGAACAGTGTGCCATCATATGTGGTGAACAGTGTGCCATCATATGTGGTGAACAGTGTGCCATCATGTGGTGAACAGTGTGCCGACATATGTGGTGAACAGTGTGCCGTCATATGTGGAGAACAGTGTGCCATCATATGTGGTGAACAGCGTGCCATCATATGTGGTCATATGTGGGGAACAGTGTTCCATCATATGTGGTGAACAGTGTTCCATCATATGTGGTGAACAGTGTTCCATGATATGTGGTGAACAGTGTTCCATGATATGTGGTGAACAGTGTGCCATCATATGTGGTGAACAGTGTGCCATCATATGTGGTGAACAGTGTGCCATCATATGTGGTGAAGTGTTCCATCATATGTGGTGAACAGTGTGCCATGATATGTGGTGAACAGTGTGCCATCATATGTGGTGAAGTGTTCCATCATATGTGGTGAACAGTGTGCCATGATATGTGGTGAACAGTGTGCCATCATATGTGGTGAACACTTACAGTGTCATCATCCATCATATGTAGTGAATAGTCTGTCATGAAGGGTAAGTGAGGGGCTGGAACTCTGATTTTGAACCACCCAGCCTTTCATTTTTGGATATATATTCAATTTTTAAGTAATACACTGTAGCCACAACTGTTCCTTTCAATAATACCTGTGGTTGATAGTCACAAATGTTCACTGTTCAACGATCCTCATTATGTACAACCTGTACCATATAAATTGAAATCTTAATGCTTCTTACTTCCTTACTGATTACTTTCTGGAAGCTAATTCATTCTCCATGCTTGTCACTTTTGTTAATGTTCCAACTCCTGGTGATAAGGTGTAAACAAGAACCAGCAAGGTTCAATCATTATGATCATTAGAGTGACAATTTATATGGTAGAGTTGTACATGACAAAGATCAATGAAAGGTGTGTGTTTGAATATCAACTGCAGGTATTATTGATAGGAACACTTGTAGCTAGGATACAGTCTGACAGTGGAGATATTGGATTTTGAAGAGAGAGTAAACCTGGTACCAGTCCCGTAATCGTGATAATGGGTGAACATGGTAACTACAAAATGGCATAAGCTTATAGGCAGCACAACAACTGTAATTTGCAGGTGATTTGCATCCTCCGTAACATTGCAGGTCTGTATACTCTGTATACTCCATACCAGCCCCTGCACTCAGATTGGGGCAATACAGTTATTACTCGAACAAACCTTTTAAAGTAAACAGCCAATGAACGGACAGAGTTATAGCGTGCCTCACCAGGTTCACAGACAAGCCGACTTTATAGTGGGAATACGCTGTAGAATGGTCTCTTTGATGTGCTCGCTGAAAGGACACTCCAGTCAAAACAATGATGGCTACTCACACAACTTGAGTTCAAAGGGGACGAAATATAAGACACATTGCTGGCTTCTAATTTTTTTCAAATATGGGCATATTCGGAAAGGACATGAGGTCACATGAGCTGTTTGGAAAATCTATTAATATACGACTGATTTTATTCCTGACGAATTTGTCTTCTGTCATGGGTCGGATTTGTTGGACGAACCATGACGGATCCCACCATGACTAGGGATGATGGTGATTGGTGGAGAGTCAGGTTATTGTAATTTGAGTCATATTGTCACAAACAGCCCGGTGTCACAGGTGGCTGTTTCAACCCGTAACTGGGGGACAGCTACCACAAGATTAACATTAGGAAATACAGATAAATTGCCATACCCTGGTAAATCAAAAGTTATGTATTCCCGGTGGCTGATTTTCAGATATCATCGGAGGATGCCTAGTTCACAAAACATACTAAAGTTTCAGAAATTTTTGACATACAGAAATCAGTTGATGAAGAAAAATGGGTGTCAGACAATATCTGTTGGTTATAGCATAGGGATCCATACCCCAGAACTTTGCGCTGGTCATTGATATCCGACTAGGTCTAGAATATGTAGCAGGCACTTCAGTAGAGGCAGATGTAAACATCTTCACAGACTGCCAGTCTGCTATATTGCGTCTAGCTTTTCTTCAGACATTCCAGGCAACAAAGCAGAGGATATTAGTCCTATTAGAACCTCAGTTAGAACCATTTTGAGACACGGAGCAAGAGTCCGATGCCACTGGTGCCCAGATCACTGACAGAGGAATAAAGATTGAGCAACGAGATTGCTGATGAGTATGCCAAAACTCCAGCAATAGAGGCTGAGTCTATGCAGTCAGAATTCGCAAATGATAAATCTTCTCTGTTTCGACACATGAGGAAGAAGGCAGTAGTTAAATGGCAACGACGGTTGGAAAACTCCATAAAGGTAAGCTGTGTCCAGGCTGTGATCAAGAAGACAAACACCAGGAAGTTTTTCCATAAACACAGGGGAAGAGAACAAAGCTGCCTGAACCAGATCCTCAGTGGTCATACCAAACTGAAACATCATCAGGTGAAGCTGAACACCACCATAACGTCAGCAGACTGCAGTGTCTGCAATGTGCCTGAGACAGTACATCATTATGTCTTCCAGTGATCGAGATTTGAGAAAGAATGTGATTCTCTGATGAACAAAGTGAACCAGACTCTGCTTCTTTCCAACAGGCAGAAAGAATCCATTGTGGGGAAGATTAACCTCAGGTGCTAAGTGGGCACAGTGATGTCCTCTCAAGGAAGCACAATTCTGAGATAGTGGGAGCATTCTGTGACTAACTGGGAAAGACCTACCCTGCCTAGAACATGTATTTGAATTAGTCGCATCAGCTGTACCCCCCACACAAGGGTTGTAAATAACATAACCATGTTTCTCTTGTTTATAATGTACATATTATTTCTACCTACCTAATACCACTGTATGTCCTACTCTACACCAATGAGTCGGACAACACGTATCGATCGATCGAACATTGCCCGCTGTCTACTTTCTCAAGTATAAGAGAACAAACAGAACCATGTGATTTTTTTTCTTGTAGCACCAGAGAAAAATACCCATCGAGTTAATACGAGTGGATTTACAGATAAACAACACAACAACAATGGACAGCAGATGCAACAGCTGATCTATTGGTCTGGGAGAATAAAATATATGATTCTTCGGTACACTTATATCCTGGCATAAACTGATAAACCGACCAATCAACATCAATCAAACTTAAGTGTGACATTAAACCAAATCCCCCGACTCAACATCAATTGTTGTTGTTGTCAATCATAAGAACTTAGAAGTGAAAATGAAAGTGAACAGATGGGGCCAAGTGAACCTTTGGGGCCAACGTACCCGTACACTGTTTGGCCAGTATTATATTCGCCAGTACTGGTCCGCACCAGTATTTGGTTCATCTCTTCGCCACACCATCATAACTACAAAGTGTTTCGTCAACTGTCAACTGTCAACTGTCAAAAGCGAATGAAATCGAGGAAATAACTTGTTTTCCGTCCTCATCCCAGTTCAGTTTCAGTGCAGCTTTCTTCACATTCTGTGTTTATGTCTAGAGAATCGTACAAAATAAGGACTAGATACAGAAATGAACAGGGACTACATCACCGAAATCAGTCTTTTCTGCATTAATACGATAACAACGTACAGACCCTGGACAGGCACCACTGCGCAGCAATCCAGCTTCTGGTGGCAGTCTACGGGCCGTTCAGTCCAATTGCTTCCTGTATGGTACAGTTAGCATTAGCTTGAAACAGAAATTTCTCAATAAAGCATAATGTGAAGGCATAAGGTACCAGGTTATCTGTTTCAGCCAATCATTAGCTATGCGAACTAAATATGAAGATGCCACCTAATTGGTTGATATTCATTGAAGTGGACTGATGAAATGGAAGACCATGGCAGATGTTTTTGCACTATTTAAAGATGAAGTCATAATCAATCAACTGTAATTCATTGAATTTCCACACGATTTTGAAAATGGCACCTCATTTGCGCACACTTCGCCATCCATCAGTCTAATCGCGTATAGATGACCCAGATGGTTACAGATTGATGGTCCCTGTTATTTAAAAATGGCATCGAGTCAAGCTGTCAAAATGGAGGTACCCATGCAACTTCTGAGCGATATAGAAAAGAATTGGCATGCATTATCTCACCTTTTTCTGTGTCCCAAGCTTCAATGTATTTAAAAATGAACATCAGGTATATCCATGAATTTTTAGCTACGTATTCAAATTTAGGCTAATATGGCCGTTTATGGGAAATATAACTGGTTCCCATAAACAGAAAGAAAATTCTATGACTTACAAATTAATTGTCTTCAGATGCTGATCGAAATGCTGATCTGTAAGACGTGTGCAGAGTCTGTCCATTTTTATTGCATTAGGTCGGGAAAGGTCGATAAAGAGTACATCTTAGAGGAAAATAAAGAACTACAAACATTCAAAGATGTGACTGGATTTCTCAAACAATTAAGTATCAAAATAAAAAAATAATCATTGGGTCTCCAGAAACAGCCATGAACGAACAAGACGAACAAGCATATAACACAATGTTGGATGAGTATTAATTAAGATAATTAAGTTCAAAATCATCCAATCCCCCCCTCCCCGCCGTTTAGGATCAGCTCGGATACGCAAGTAGTATTAGCGACGTCGCATGAGAACGTGCCTTCTATGAGGGGTATCCAGATTCCCGGGCGCTGAATAAATCCATCAGGGCTATTTTTAGTCGTTTCGTTGGATTCCATGAGCTAGGAGAAAATTCAAAAAATTTAATTTGGTATGTGGATTCGCGATTTATCGGCTATTAATAGTAGAAATTCCGCATAAAAGGGTTCATTGGCCTTTGACCTCTGTGACGTCACAGCCACGTAACCGGAAGTGATCTTTGACATTGCGCAAATGTGTTTCCGGTACTGTTTGTGCCCATGCGCAGGGTTAAATGTTACTTTCGGTCAGGGTCAAAGGTCACTTGAATGAGACGTCAAGAGGTCAAATGTCAAATTACAACATATATAAGGGAAGTGGGAAGAGATGCCGACATACTGGCAGAGCCACATGACTCCACAGTATAGTCTTCCGGTTAACCTATTCTAAAGCACATACCAAGAATCTAACGATTCGTGATATGTGTTGTATCTCAGGTACGGTAGGCCTACGCTTTTATTGTACCTGTTTATGTGACAACTTGGATGATATGGCCACACGGCCCGGTATAAGCGGTATTAAATACAAATCTAGAGAGCTATGATGGAAATGTTCTGACAACTCGTACATTGGTAATTGGTGAGTTGTTTCGCTGTGACAACTCGTACACTGGAAATTGGTGAGCTGTATCGTCGCTCTTTTTGTGGATTCTCTACTACTGCTCGTCCCCGAATTCTCGCCTTTTTCTCCCGACTAATTCCAGTCAAAGGCCTGCACAAACTGAACATTTTTGGTAAAAAAGTTTGTTTATTTTCTGTATTGGCGCCATTATCTGGTTAATTAATATGTCTATCGAAAAATATCCATCAACCGTGTTCAGTGTTCTGTGTTGTTTTTCACCAAGTGAAAGTAGAAGGCTATCCAATTGTGAAATTTTACCAGTGTGACATTATTTTTGGCGCGCAATAGGCCAATTCAAGACAACATTATCATCATCATCTTTATGAGAATGCTCGAATAAACTGACCACGGATACTAGAACGGATTTCAAGCCTGTGATTTAACTTAAAAGGTGAATTTCATTAATTTGAGTTGAGAAAATGGCGTATAATGTTATACTATCGGTCTACTGGACTGGGGGCAGGAGAATTTAAAATATCTAAATCCATAGTCCGACATGCATCCGCTGCACGATATTTTATAATACCAGGTAAAATCATCTAGCAGCCAGATTTTTTAAATTCTCCGGTCCCGGGTCCAGTTTTGGTTAACATTTTAGTTAAACCGTAGTGTCACAACACATGCGTAAACGCACACGTCCGGAGGTGGGGTGGAAAGTAACAACCTGACAACAAACGAAAATTCTAGTTATAACTCACGACTGACTTTATTCACAACAGCAATCATGCAGGAACTAATAGCAAATGTAACTTCTGTCAGATTCGATATCGAGATTGCCCTCGACCAACAACTGGGAGCACAGCCGTTGCCTTTTCCAGGAATGGATAGTAAGTCGAAAACTGGGAACTCGATAACCCGTATCAGACTCGGCATCGTATTTGTTTTTCTGTGTCCGTTTTTCTTGTCATTTAGTGCCCCCAATGTGTCTCTTTCTGGGTAATCCCCCCCCCCTCCCCCCTCCCCCCTCCCTCACATATTACAATTTCATTTCCGAAAATTCAGACCGTATTAAAATTTGTTATATCTCTTGAAAAATTATACTAGCTGGTCTCACCAATAGTTTGTACTGCTCGGGCAAATTTGCCCAAATGGTATTATTGTCGGTATTATTGTCTGTCTGTCTGTCCGTCCATCCGTCTGCCCATCTTTCTTGTGGACATAATATCTCAAGAAGGATTATAGGCAGGCATTGTAAATTCATACCACGTACATGCAGCTGATGAAGGGTCAGAAGCCTATACACGACTCCACAGTCTCGCCATATTAGGTAAACTGGGTCATATTCAGAGCGAGGCACTGGGTCAGTGGAACGTAAACACTGGCGAGAAAGCACGTGGCCCAGGCTAATCAAACATGCCGAAAGGTGCTAATAATGGCTCAAAGTAAAGGAAAAGGCAAGGGTAAACGCAAACTTCTCGAGGACGCCAAAGACGGTCATAACCTGGATGACATGTCCCATGAATAATTTACTTTATGGTCCGGTCGCCACTGGCGCTCAGAAATTCAATCTTAATAAATTAATATCCTATCAATGCTTCCCAATCGTACATGTCGCTATCTTACGTATTTCAATTGAATTTGGTGTTCTGAGCACCCATACCATGGATATTTAATAGCATTATGACATCATGGTCGCATCTGGACTCATCCATTTGCAGTCGGGGAGGGGAGATAGGTTCACTGTGTCCGTTTACCCTAATGCTTACACCAAAGATCAGTTCATATATTTACCCCGTATTATGGCGCCACAATGTCGGGACTGCAGCAACATGAAAAGAGCCGGCTAATTCGGCTGAGCCAAACAAAAATTCTTTGTCATCAATGTTTCCTTCAAAGCACTATGAAGCGTTCTCGGGATTGGTTAACACGCGAGTTACTGCAAACCTGTTAGATCCTACAAGCGACAGTATCCAAATGGGGAGCAGATAGGATTTTTAATTTTTATTAGATTGTCAAAAATCAGACCCCTCGCTTGCGTAAACCAGAGGGGCACTCCGCCCCGCCCCCCTCAGAGTGCGCCCCGCCCCTTCTGAGATGCCCGAAAATGCGCCCTGCCCCATTTAGACCGCGCCGCGGCCCCGTCTCTTCCTTAAAGCCGTGTTCTGCTACTATACTTTATGAATACAGGTTGTTTATTTCCAAATTCCATTCCTTCACATCGTTGATCCGTCCAAACTCTAAGAAGGATTAATCTGTCTTATCGAAGGACCGTTGTTGTGTACGGAAACATTTCTGTCCGCCATATTTGCTTGAAGCAACGTATTCAAGTACTGGCGTTGTGATTGGCTGGCCTTGATAAGGCGGTACTCTTAGCCAGTCAGAAACCTCGTTACGTTATCTCGAGATTGAAAGCCGTACGTCGCGGGGAAAACCCCGCTGTTTCACACTGATAATCACGTCGGACTTATAGATTAAATACCAAGGATAAATATAGCCGCGAGCGGCAATCCTCGGGTTGCAAGCACATATCGCAGACAATGAACCAACAGCAGTAGTTTTAGACCTGGAAGCCATCCTATTTGGCAAAACGTCATTTGCTTCCTCTTAGATCTAACCTACATAGTTATCACTGAAGAACAAT
Source organism: Hanleya hanleyi (assembly GCA_036873755.1). Taxonomy (NCBI): domain Eukaryota; kingdom Metazoa; phylum Mollusca; class Polyplacophora; order Lepidopleurida; family Hanleyidae; genus Hanleya; species Hanleya hanleyi. The sequence goes on along the minus strand of JAVTVY010019469.1, from coordinate 27,327 downwards.
CTATCAATTCGCAAATTTGGATGATATACATCTGAGAATAGAGGGAAAACTATTAAAGGTACGTTGAAATGGTTCACATGTTTCCGAAAGGCCTGCTCTTGGACAATATAATGCAACAAACTGCATGGCTGTACTTCCCATAGTTCTTCAGTTATAGCCTGTAGAAGATGTGCTCCGTTTCTGACAAAATTCAAGATGGCGGCCAAACGACGTGACTTAGGAGCAAAACTTTTGCATATTCGTGATCGCCATATCGGAATGCATATATGTAACCACTTTCCTCGTCCAAATCCGTCCTTTGAAAATCCGACAATTTTGATTGGTCAATGGCGGCCATTTTAATATACGGAACAACTTTTCGAATCATAATTTGGGAGCCGCAGGTTCATCGAACATGTGTGCTAAGTTTCGAGGCAATCGGTCCAGTGGTTCCAGAGAAGAAGATCTTGGAAGGTTTTAGGATAAATCCAAGATGGCCGCCAAAGCATCTGACCAATCGGCTCCTTCTTTGGGTATTAATTAGATCTAGTGGGATCATGCCCCACAAACCTGCCATATTCAGCATCGGCGCGTCCCATAACGTACATATAGTTACTTTCGCTATCAAAATCTGTTACATGAAAATCCGATAATTGACAAATTTGGGTAAAATACGACAGAGAATAGCGGAAAAACTATTGCAGATAGATGAAAATGGTTGACATATTTCCGAAAGAGCTGCTCCTGTACAACATAATGCAACAAACTGCTAGGCTGTACTCCTGGTAGTTCCAGAGATATAGGCTCTACAAGATGTGCTCCGTTTCTGACAAAATTCAAGATGGCGGCCAAACCACGTGACCGAGGACCAAAGCTTTTGCATATTCGTGATCACCATATCATAATGCATATATATAGCCACTTTCACCGTCCAAATCCGTCATTTGAAAATCCGACAATTTTGATTGGTCATTGGCGGCCATTTTGTTTTACACAGCAAATTGTCGAGTCATAATCTGAGAGCCCCAGATCCATAGATCATGTGTACCAAATTTCGAGTCAATCGACCCAGCGGTTCCAGAGAAGAAGATCTTTGAAAAAATATTTTTTTGGAGGATAAATCCAAGATGGCCGCCGGGGCTTTTGCCCAATCGGCTTCTTCTTTTGATATGCATTAGATCTCCCATGCCCCAATACCTGCGTGAAGTTTCGACTTCCTCGGTTAAATGGCGGCCAAGAAAATTCCCGGACAAAATACGGCGGAATAATAATAATAAGAACGATACCAATAATAAGAGGTTTGCAGCCTCTGGCTTGCAACCCTAATTACTGGTACTAAGCTCTTTTAATGATAAGTTCGAAGTTTCAATACTTCTTACGTAATTTGGTTGTTGTTTGCCTCATGTTGACCCTGTTTATTTGTGGTGAACTCTTCCGGTTTGCAACCTTCAGTCGATTCGTTGGTGATCGCAGCCACGTGGAGACGTCGACTCAGTCTAATTTTATGGGACCGATATTATCTCAAATCTATTATCTGCCGCATTATTTCAGAAATTTCAAATTGATTTGAAGCCTTGTTGAGATATGGCGATATTACGTAGCCCATTTCATCCGAATAGTATAAAGCCCATTTAGCAGTAACAACAACAACAAACTTTCATGCAAATTCCAGTGAAAATTATGAGTATCTTGAAAGAAGTAGATCATAGCTACCTATATCACAGCAAGTTGAACATTCATATGATCTATATTCAGGCTTCACTGGTATAATGATTTGCACAAATAATGAATATTTGAAGATAAAAACATCTAAATCCATTTGTGAACTTTGAGGTATGGTACTCTCTGCTTTTCAGTAGCATTTTGGGACTACCGTAATAAAGATGTTCTATTTGTCATTATTTTCAAAGATTTCAGTTCAGAAGTTATTGCTCAGAAATTATATACATATGGGATAGGCCTATGGCAAATCAACCTTAATTCTCTCTCTCTCTCTCTCTCTCTCTATCTCTCTTGATATGATCAGTAAATATTTTTCTCGGTTGACATCTTGTGAATTCCAAACTCTTCCGTATCCAATCCGATTAAAACCTGATCCAAAAAGAAACACTCCTCATCTTGCCTGTGGCTTGAACTGAGACACAGGTTTTCATGCAGATCCAGGTCACTCGTATGGCCCATCTAGGAGCGACAGGTGCTTGGTATACGTAAAACTCCTATTTTAACTTGTTTCAACAGATGAATATTTTCTTCTCTCGAAACCATGATGATTGACCTTCGTTGAACATTAATAATAGATTTTATATATTTTGATCAATTCCAGGAGACATTTCTCTCATGAATCTAGAGGTCAATCTGTCTTCCCCGCAGAGTTGTGGCCTAACATTGACGTTTTCAAACATACATTCATAAATCAAGGAGAAGCTCTGTGATTGGTCATGACTCAGAACATGGAAATGGACGGGGAAGGTGGCGGTGGCGGGGGGGGGGGGGGTTCAGATTTACATGACTGACAAGTAAACTAGGGAGTGCTTACTGCAGATCTAATTTTAAGCAGATTTCCTGTGTATCATCCTTGTGATGTCCATTCATTCAATTCAATTCAATTCAATGTGATCGACAGAAATGAATGGTGATATTAGAAAATACCGATACCGCCGCCGCGACTACTAGTGCCTCCGACATGCCCTTTTATTCCTCGTCCGCGCAAAAAGTGCCCCTTTTCAACAGACTAGCACCCTGCCCCTTTTTTTTTCAAGGTAGGGGTCTGAAAATTACCTCGAAATTCAAGAGAAGTCTCCAGACGGCTCGTTTGAGGAGTTGGTGGCAAGGCAATATCTACTAATCATATATTTATTTTAAATATATATATTCTGGTGATTAAATGTTGTATCAATTGTTTATTGTGGTTAGAACTATATCAAATACATATGTGTTGCATACAACCACAACACCACGATAAACAGTGATGAAAAAGTCTTATTTTCAGTCTAAGTAGCTTAAGTGTAATGATTTCTAGACAAACAGATTACTTCTGGTAACATCAAGGAAGAAAACGTCGCATGTACGAATCCAAGAGATCTTTAGTCTTGAACACAACAGCTATTTAAAATACCTCGATTCTCCCACCTCAGCAATGCTGTAGCGCGCCATGTGGCTTCATTTACGTTCCACTGGAAAGTAGGTCACTCAGCCGCGGAACCGTGGAGTCGTGTATTGAAAATGGCCATCCTTGACCTATTATATCAAGGTCAAATTATAGATTTTTTTTTTTTTAAAGGGAGGGGAAGGCGGGGCGGGGGGCGACTTCTCTTACTCAGATACATTGGAAGTAAGATCAGTTCTAAACAAAGGCTTAGCTGTTTTATCAAAGTTTGTAATCTCAACCCTCTCAGCTGGTGCTGGACTTTACAACAGGGCTTGGAGTGTAGCAGGTTTTTGTCCTGAAAATCTTCGCTCATACAAGAGAGAAACTTTCATAACTAGGCGAGTTGAAAGATTATACTCAGGGCTGAACTATTCTTTTTAAAGTTTCTCCCATTTAATTCGGGTATTCAGGCTTTTTGGAAGGAGAAAAATCCTCAAATGATGTCATCATTGAACAATCTGTCCACTCGGGGTGAAATTTTCGGAGGGTGGTGAGGGAAAGGGCCTGGGGGGAAATGTCCTATATTCATATCCCCGAAAATCTATATTGAACAGTGAAATAAACATGTGTTATTCAACTGCTCTGTCTGTATGCTATTACTATATATCTCGGGGGGGACTGTTCTACTTGTGACAGGGTTCAAATGCCAGCAGTCTTGAAAATATCTGCTGGACTCTTATTTCTCCCGCCTCTCACCCAAAACACCACTTCATCATCCAAGGCCCTTATCCGCTCCACTCCTCTACCCCCACACACACACATGACCACTTGGTCCCAGTCGTGTTGAGATATCTTATATGAGACACAGATGAGTAGAATTCTATATTGCCAACAGATGATGTTAAATAAATCGCATGTTCTGCTGGAGAATGGAGAACCACATGGCCATATTTATCATAATCAAACTATAATTTCATTGGTGTAGACATGGAATATGTCACTACACACCCCACCCCACCACTGACCCAACGCCACTTGATGATAAATTTTCACCTTTCCACAGAGTCTGGTGCAGCAATATGTACGTTTTATATGAGGAATTTGTGCAGCAAAGGAGGAGCTTGTCCATTCCGTCATGTGAAGGGAGACCGCACAATCGTCTGCAAACATTGGCTTCGAGGTTTATGCAAGAAAGGGGATGACTGCGAATTTCTCCACGAGTACGATATGTCAAAGATGCCGGAGTGTTACTTCTATTCAAAATTTGGTGAGTCTGTCACAGATTTTTATACGCCCGCCAAAAAGGCGGACGTATTATGTGATGGCGGTTTCCGTCCGTCTGTCCGTCCATCCGTTCGTCCGTCCGTCTGTCCGTCCCCCGTGTCCGGTCTATATCTGGAGCAGTTTTCTATTTACAGTTTTAATTTTTGGTGAGTGGATACCCTACGGAGAGACGATGTGTCGCGTACAAAAATGAAGGTCGCGGTCAGAGGTCAAAGGTCACTGGCCTGAAAAACAGGAAATCAGTGAAGTGTTCGTGTCCGGTCTATATCTCTGGATGTTTTCTATCCACAGTTGCAAATTTTTGTGAATGGATACATCAGGTGGAGACGATGTGTCGCGTACCGAAATTCAGGTCGAGGTCAGAGGTCAAAGGTCACTGTTGCCTAAAAATCAGGAAATCATTGATCATTGATAGTTTTCCATCTACAGTTCTAATTTTTGGCGAGTGGATGCCCTAGTGGGAAACGATGTGTTGCATGCCAAATGTAGGTCGAGGTCAGAGGTCAAAGTTCAGTGTGAATGAAAAATCAGGAAATCATAAATTTCTAATTTTTTGTAAGTGGATTCAATAGGGGGAAATGAAGTGTTGCATATCAAAATATAGGTCAAGGTCGGAGGTCAAAGATCATTGTGACCCAAAAATCAGGAAATTATTAAAAATAACATTTTTTTGTGTCAGTAGATACATTAGGGGGACTCCGTGTGTCACATATTAAAATGTAGGTCAAGGTCAAATGTCAAGGTCATTGTGACCCCAAAATCGTGAAATTGTTAAAAATCTAGATTTTTTGTGTCCATTGAGAAATTACGGGGAGATGGTTTGTCATGTACCAAAATTTAGGTCAAGGTCACTGTGACTCACAGAATCAAGAAATCTTTGAAAAGTACTTTTTTTTTGTGTCAGTAGATACATTACGGGGACATGATGTGTCACGTACCAAAATGTAGGTCAAGGCCGAATATCAAGGTCACGGTGACCCCCAAAATCATGAAATTCATAAAAATCGTGATTTTTTTGTGTCCATTGATACATTGACGGAAGACGATGTGTCATACACCAAAGTTTAGGTCAAGGTCAAAGGTCCAAACACTGCCTTTTGAGGCGCGCGATGGCGCGCGCGCACCATGACGCGCCTAAATTCAAAATAAGGTACGCTAAATTCCGCGCACCTCGTTAAATACCTACGCAGTTTATTATGTCCGCTGTTGTCAAAATCCTCAAATAGCCGCTGCCGAGAACCGCGAACTGAAACAGGAAGTTGAAATAGAGAGACGGGAAGTTGAAACCGAGAGCCATATTTATCAGTCAATTTGATTGGTTCACAGAAAAATGGCAACCTAGCAGTGACCAATGCAGATACTCGTCTCTTCCCGCATCCCTCTATGACGGTTTTGCCCATGCGTTTTTTTCCTCCCGTACTACAGCAAATTTTGAACTTTCTCGGGTCGCGACGACGTTCTATTAATCATGGAGAAGGAATCTAAAAGAACTGTTAACGTCAGTACGATAATGAAGTGGAATACTGGTGGCTTAATTCGATTCCAGTCAACCGATGACGGTAAAGTGGCCCTAGTTTGGTGCGCGATGTGCGCCAAACACAGCGACAAACTTTATACAGACCCCCGTTTTCGTGGGCAAACATCGCATTTTGGGGAAATGGTGTTTAAAATATCAACAGAGGTCAATGGATGAGTTTTGATTTTGGATATAATCTCATAGTCTGAAAATGCAATTTCTAACATCATATAGTTAAAATGACAAAAAATATCTTCCTATCATACAGTTTGTTGAAATCTAAAATTTATACAAAAATTATACATTAAACTTTCCAGTGTTTATAAGATCCACTGAAATTTCACCACATAAATGAATAGTACCCATGGACAGGTATGAGTATGGTTTCACTTCTTTGCCTTGTGGTGCAAATTTTTTTGTTTTCATGATTTCACCAAAAGATGACTGACATGGTGATCTGCTGTTATGTACAGAAACATTTAGATCGAAAACCATGCACAGTGGAAAATTTAAGGTTGGTCACTGGGCACAGTTTTGAGGCGGGAACCACCTTAATATCCCATTACAAACACAAATTCTAATTTTGTGACTCTCGCCTTGGTCAAGGGAGATAAATTTCCAAAACAAAAGTGTTGACATGCACGTTAAATGCAACATAACAATGGTTGTGGAAAAACATTCTGTTACACGGACAAGAATACCTATGACCCCACAGACAAATACACAGACTACATATATCTAAAAACATCAAAAGAACCAAACTGATCCCTGTGATGCTTTGTATCCCAGTCACACTTTTATTGTGGTGTGAGTGAGTGAATAGGATTTAACGTTACTTTCCACAATATTTCAGTCATATCCCGGTGAACCAACTTAGCACCACCCAGCCAAGTTGTGTTCCTGTTGCTTCAACATGGAACCAGACACTCACCGACCACCCTATAAATCACTGGGGACAGCACACAAGACACAGACAGCTTTACATTGGTGCAATAAAAGACAAGTGAAATTACAGTGCTAGACACCAAATTAAGCTCCTGTTGCTTCTCAGCAATATGCATTGAAGCAACAGGAAAATGTACCCACCCAACCATCAGCCTTTTATTGTGGATGTTCATGTGGACATCTTGAATGGCATGACCACATAGTCTCTAATATCGGCTTGAGCGGTATTCAATACAAATGTTTAAAAGCGATGATGTATTAGCCCTATCAGGTTGACCGGAAACAAGACTCTGTGGCCAAAACTGTTCGTATTGTGGTAGTTACACAAGTTAATGACAGCAGCGAGTATAGGTCGTTATAGTCATGGGCTGTTTTTCATTTAACGGAACAGGGAGAATACACTTCCTGTGATTGAATTTTTAGAACCTTTTTGTATACATATCTGTGTACAGGGAAGGTGAGGTGAAAGATGCAGGAAAGTGTTAAGTTCTAGAATGTGCTTGCATTGCATATGTGTTGGGGTTTTTCCGTAAATAAAGTCAATTTTAAATACTGTAAAACTCAATATTCAGCATGCAAAAAAATTCAACAAGACTTGTTTTCTAATCTAAAAAATAATGAAACTGAGAAGAAATGTCTGAGAAAGTCTCAAAACTACATACACACAAGTAACAAGTACCCAAGCACACAATTTCTGCACAAATCAGAATCGAGAAATAACTCAATATTTTTATTCTATGAAAGAGGACTAGAAAAAACTCTGAAATGATGTGTGGATAACTCCTGGAAGAATGCTTTTATGTTTGTAGGACAGTGCAGTAACAAAGAATGTCCGTTTCTCCATATCGACCCAGAAAAGAAGATCAAGGATTGTCCATGGTACGATCGGGGATTCTGCAGGCATGGTCAGTTATAATTTGTAATTGCGTGGCCATGTGAACAGTATGATTGAGTTGTCCAAGCGAAAGTATATTTTGATGATTAGAGTTGAAGGGTCACAGCATGCCAAACTGCCTTGCTGAATCAGAAAAAAATAAAATCCTGTGAGGTGACAAATTCTTTTGTCGGAATTTCTTGGAAAGAAGGATCAGATACATTTACTTTTATCAAAACATGTAATCTGATACCATACTCAGTTTGGTATACATCTCTTTCTGGTCAACTTCACATCTTGAACGAAATAATGAAATATGTCTTGCCTTATATAACTTATGAAAGAATACAATGCCATTCAAAATATGTTTAACCAGCATGACTGTTGAGCAGCATGAGTTTTGTACCATGTCTGTTGCCATGCAGGGAAGATTAATTTCCTCTACATGATGGCTGTACATGGATAGTCACACATGTCCAGCTAATCATATCACTGTTACTTATATTGTCGCTATATGGCCAAATACTGCTGAACGCGACGTTAAACCCTAATTCATTCTTTTATGCTTCCCCATTTTAATGTCAAGCATTGTTTCTAGCCATAGTTGTGTGAGTCTGCTCATGTCAGTTACCAGTGAATGGTGTTTTGAAACTTTCTCCTTCTGAACAGGTCCAAACTGTAAGAACCGACACGTCAGACGAGTTTTATGCCAGTGTTATCTCAACGGCTTTTGTCTGGAGGGGCGGAATTGTAAATTTATGCAGTAAGTTGTTCATTGATCCATCAGTTTAGGACCAGTTGACTAGTTGTATCCAGTCAATATAATTTGAATTGCTTAACAAATTCTTTCCTAATTTGTCACGTGGACGGTATGTTTTAAAATTTTTGTTTGCATTAAATAAAATTAGAAACAGTCTTCCTATTCAACAAGATTAAATTAGGTAGTTGGGTCTGAAGCTGCAGAACATAACCCGACCATTACATACTTCTCAGCCAGTGTTAGGTGCCATCTAAGCAGTCCTCTCTTATTCCATTGTGTTTCAGTCCAAAGTTTGATTTGCCAACAAGTGATCCTGTTGCACAGGCGAAGAAGGCGTCCATTGTGTGTCATTTTTGTGGGGAGACTGGTCACAAAGCAATTCAATGTCCCAACATGCCAGCTCACCTAAGAGAACAACAGGTTAGAATAGTCCACTTTTACCCTGTGCCTAACAAGTAGTGTGCTTCACATCCCGTCTGTCCTCATTGACAGAGATACATAGCACCACACCATAACATCCTGGCAGTGCACCATGTTTGAAAATTTAAGGTGAGCAATAAATTACACTTCTCAATTCTGTGAGGAGAGTGATTTGCACTCACCAGGGCCGTATCCAGAGTCAATTTACTTCCGGAAAATGTATGGGCGCCCAAAATAAAATCCGCCCGGAATAGCAAATGTCAAAATTAAGAAAACCCGGGGTTTTTTGGTTAATAGAACTGATAAATTTTTCCCATTACCCTAGCTTTGTCCGAACCACGAAATGCCACCGAAAACACTGTGTCAGAAATACAGTAAATTATCCGGGATAAAAACTTGAGGCCACCGATATGAGATTGTCATAATGGTCTTATCCCTACGCTGTTGAGAAAACTTTTAGTCTGACATTAAAACTGTGAAAATTGACTTGTTATTTCGTCTAAAAGTTCACAGAATGGATTTGAACGACAATGAATACTTATTTTATCGCAAAAGAGCAACTTATACTTTGTCTTGTCACCGAATTGTAGGAACCTATGAGATCTGTCAATATCAAAAAGTAGTGCCCACGTGTTCGTGGTTGCTGTCAACACATCAATGGCGGAATTGAGTTTTCAGTTGTGAAAGGAAATGTCAGCACTGACGCCCAATGCATTACCAACGAAGATTCACCTGGGGAGTTAAATCTAGCCGGCTCTAGTTATTTCTTTCATCCCATGGGCCATGTGTAACATTTAAAATTTAATATTTTCTCTTAAAAATATATAAAACAGGGGTTGAATTGTGAATAATATTTTACAAATTTAACTGCCAGAAATGGGCTCAAATGCATTACCAGCCATCTGGAACCCCGGAGCTTCCGCCCATGGACCCCGGCCTTAAGTGCTAGGATAGTAATTTGTGGGGCATAATGAATATTCTCGAAGAGCATCACAATATACAAATGCAGAAACTTTGTTGAGAGATATGTTGTTGTTGAAAACCGTACTTGTGCCTCACTAAACATGTGGTAATGCAAGAGTAAAATCTCTGATTTAAGTTCTATTTATCACATTTAAGCTCTTCAACAGTACTTCTGTACTACAGTTGTGTGCATGTCAAGTAGCACTGTGGAAGAGCCTTGAAAAGAAAGAGAAGAGAATTTGGCATGAAATTCCAGGTTAAGTAGCACGATCAATGAAAGGATTTCATCAAGTAATTTCTGATAAAAAATCTGCTATTTTTTCGTCGAACATTTTTTTTTTTGTCGCTGGAATCGAGGGATGCAATTTATCGCTCCCCTCGATCAGCTTTGAGGGGAGCGAGAGCGATTGCTATTGGCAAAAGATGACAGACTGCCTGTGGTCCTTGTAAGTTGGGTATATAGAACTGGTACACCTGTATCTGGTCATGTATCAGCAACTCGTGGAATATGAGAGACTCAGACAACCATTTTTACCCCTCAGGCAGATTCTGCCCGAGCGGTATTGTCGTTGCCTCCGTCGTCTGTCCGTCCGTCCGTCCATCTGTCCATCATATCATTGTAAACACATTATCTCAAAAAGTCCTTCACTTACAACAATGAAACTTCATACAGTTGTTTAATACAGCCAGTACCAGAAGCCTATTGAAAGTCAGTGCCATTGGATGTGTTTTTCAGGAGTTATGCCCCTTTATACATGTCTGGCTGTTTTTATCCTTGTAAACACATTATCTCAAAAAGTCCTTCACTCACAACAATGAAACTTCATACAGTTGTTTAATGCAGCTAGTACCAGAAGCCTATTCAAAGTCGGTTAATCGGATGTGTTTTTCAGGAGTTATGCCCCTTTATACATGTCTGTTGGTCCATATCCTTGTAAACACATTATCTCAAAAATTCCTTCACTCACAACAATGAAACTTCATACAGTTGTTTAATACAACCAGTACCAGAAGCCTATTGAAAGTCGGTGCCATTGGATGTGTTTTTCAGGAGTTATGCCCCTTTATACATGTCTGTCTGTTTTTATCCTTGTAAACACATTATCTCAAAAAGTCCTTCACTCACAACAATGAAACTTCATACAGTTGTTTAATACAGCCAGTACCAGAAGCCTATTGAAAGTCGGTGTAATCGGATGTGTTTTTCAGGAGTTCTGCCCCTTTATACATGTCTGTTGATCCATATCCTTGTAAACACATTATCTCAAAAAGTCCTTCACTCACAACAATGAAACTTCATACAGTTGTTTAATACAGCCAGTACCAGAAGCCTATTGAAAGTCGGTGCCATGGGATGTGTTTTTCAGGAGTTCACACAAACCTGTGTGGATTGCTGTAAATAGACCGTAATCGTTCGACTACATCTACTATAGGTAATCACTGCTCTATTGCTATATTGTTTTGTCTGTCTATGATCTATATCATACAGGTAAAATTATGCCCACCCCAAATATGTGAGTTGTTGGGGTCAGAAACATTATTTCCACAATTGCTCTGGGCCCGGCCCGAGGGGTCCCGATGGCGACAGCCACATGTTTTTGTTTTTTTTGGTAAGGGCCCATCCATCATCAATTTCTCACTGCCATCATATCTTCAGGGGCATGGAACCTCTGTCAATATGCGGAAATCTGTGATTACTTCTAAACTTTTTCTTCATTATTTGTGGCCTGACCCGGGTGTTTGTGAAACATCAATTACCTCCTTGCACAGTATATTTGGAATCTTTTAGAATGCGATTTCGAACCTTCTTACAGTGTTTTTTTTGCATTGCCACTCACCACCGACGGTTGACACCTGGTCAAACCCTTTAATGCATGTGGCGTCTCTGGATTTGACTCGACTCAGTGGTAAAGTTGGTGTTAAACCCATAAAAAGATATCTGTAAATTTGCACTAATGATTCTAGAAATTGAGCCTACCTTTTGTTTTTGCATTTGAGCCAATCTACAGTTGAATGTTAAAGTATATATTAGCATATGTATTATGTCAATAATCCAGTCATCTGTAGAGTGGCCAGTATCATTTTAGCACTGCTAGCAGTTTATGTAATAAACGTGTGCATTGAAACCACATTGGCCTTGATCACTATGTAGGTTGGTGCAAGTCCTCATTACGGAAAGGTGTTCACCATGCCTACCCTCACGGGAATAGGCGCGCACCCTATTTAGGGCGCGTGCCCCATCTGCACTCCAATTGCGCCCTACTTGCGCCTTGTCTATCTACTGCGCCCTAATTGCGCCCCATTTCTTCATCCCATCCACCCTGCTGCGCCCTTCAGGAATGCGCCCCAGGCCTCCCGACGTGCGCGCCTCATACTCGCCTGGATTCCGAAAATGGCGAGTTATCAATCACTCGCCAGTTCATTATGATCTCCGTTTGAAAAATATTCCTTCCTACAATGAAATAGTATCTGGCTCACGCCTTGCCGGAACCAAATATACTAAATTGCAATCGGTAAACCGTCCAGTCACATTTCGATGGCCCCATTTCGACTTGTTGTTGTTTCCAGTTCATCTATTACGATTACGGACCATGCTGCCAAGGATGGCCGCACTGAGGTTGTGTGCAAATATGTAACTTGAAACTGAGACGAAGTGGAATCTTCAGAATGAATAAGATATTTAGCTCCCGGGAAATTCTGTATTAATTTTTCAAGATATTCTTATTCCTGTTTCTGCTAAATGTCCATAATATCGCTTACAGGAATATGTATGGTGTCTTTCCGCCTGGTTGTTGTTTTCTGACTAGGATTGATTGCCGCTTCTGTACCTAGTTGTAGTTTTCCTTGGACACTCGCCATATCCGCCCGCTACTGAGAACGCGTTCTGTCGGTTTATTTGTCATTGTGACGGAGTCATATCACAACTTGTTTCGACAAGCAAATTGCAATCATGACGAAAGGAAAACCTGGTACGTTTGTTTTACTTAAAAGACAGTTATGGAAATTTACTGAATCCTGATGTTGAAATTCACTCGCATGCGAAGCTTTTCAGGAGAGTGACTGAAACACTCGCCAACACTCGCCTGATGCCAAATTCAGGAGAGTGACGAATCACTCGCCTTTGATTTACTCCTCGGAAGGCCTGTGCCCTAGAAGCTAGAGATAGGGCGCGCGCCCTAACTGCGCCTTATTTAGTTTGAAATTTTCTCTGATATTCAGACTGCGCCCTACTTGCGCCCTGTGGACATTAATGTTTTCTCCAAACTTCAGACTGCGCCCTGTGGACAGAACTATTTCGAGAACTCAGACTGCGCCCTAAATGCGCCCTCTGGACATAACCATTTTATCTAAAATTCAGAGTGAACCCTACATGTATACTTGTGCCTTCTGGACTTTTTTCACCAACATTCATTTAGCTAGTAATCACATATGCATGTGTGTCATTTTAAAGACATGTGCATGCATGTCTTAGTAAAAAAAGTTTTTCCCAAAAATTAAGACTGTCTGCCTTCTTCACTACTCTGGGCTATAAATTCATTAATGTAAACTTTGGACTTTCATACTAAATTTACTAACATTATTTCAACAAGAAAATCAGACTTTTACTTCAAGAAGCTATTCCTCCTTATCTGCGCCCTGACTGCGCCCTACCAGTACATGTACATCATTCATGCTATTATTCTCAGAGTGCGTCCTAATTGCGCCCCAAGTGTGCCCCAACCGCGCCCTATTATCTGCACAATAGCATGTTATCTGATTAGTCAAAACTGTCGCATGACCTTTATCTTATTGGCTGATATTAACAAAAGAAAGGCAGACATATTGGTTTTCAAGAACCATTTTGAATTTGAAGATTTCATGCCCATTTAACAAGATTTTGGTGAGTGTTACACCTCTGATTTCTTGCGCTGTAAAACTTACCTTCACATACTTTATTGCTATCGTGTTCTTACGCGATTGCCCTATTGTAATATATTACCACAGAATTAAAATAGTCCCTGTACTGCCCCAATGCCCATGCGCGAGTACCCAGATCCCACGTGACCGACCACGTCACTTCCTTCTTCTCATTACAACTCGTAGTGGAGAGTCGATGTTCTTTGTTTCTCTGAAAAAAAGTTAACTTCTACCATTGGATTACCACGGAATTCCTGCGTGTTTACCTGGATATTTACCTTGGGAGTTTACCTTGGATACTTACCTCGGATATTACGTGGAATTTACTGTGATTCTGTGAGAGATTACTGGCCTGGACTTCATCACGTATCAGGGAGTATTCGGAGAGAATCTAATAAAACCAAAATGGCCTCTGTCTTATGCATCGTTTGTGCTAAGTCAAAGCCTACTACGGATTCCCACTCTGCCTGTCCACCGTGCCGGGGGGTTTGGTGCGACCAGTATGCCAAATGTTCTGAGTGTGAAACCTGGCCCGACAACGTATTTCAAGAGTATCTTGTCGGTTCATATGCTGGGAAAGTTTTACCGCCGCCCGGCTTTACCGGGGCCGAGAATTTGGTTGTGTCTCCGCCTCAGTCTATCGGGAATGAGTCGGAGAGACAGGGCTCGGTTGCTATGTCCGTTACGAATTCGAATTCTGCTCGTGAAAATTCTCCGGTTGTTGTTAATGTGTCTCCGCCTCCCGCTAATTCTGTTATCGTTACGGCTGAGTTGGGGGACCAAGATGGCGGTCGTCTTGTCGAAAATCAGACGACCTTCACCTTGACGGCTACCTTGGACCCTTCAACTGCGACGTCACTTCCGACATCGGGCCTTCCTTACAGATTGGCAAGTTCGGTTTTTGGCTAATAACCCTGTCAAGGATTCGTCATTTACACACGATTTAACAACTAATCAGCGCAATTCGTTACCATCTAACAGGTATACGACTGCTGCACCTATAAATACACAACACTCGTCCGCTGGTACTTCTCACTTCCGGTTCGCCCTGCAGTATATAGTCTTGCATCATATCCTTCTGTGGCTTCTGTTGCTCGACCGTATGATGTACCTCGTCATGTGACATCACCCTCTCTTTTGTGACTTCACAGTTGACTTCCGGTACATCGGGTGTCTACTTCCGGTCTCCATCCCCTAGGCATGTGAGGCGTTCTATGCTGTATCACGCGCCTATTCCGAGACGTGAAGTTAAGGTTGCACACCCGCACTTGCCTGGATACCCAGCTAGGCCGGCGATGTCTCTGTATACTGCTGCGTCTGGTACTCCACTTCTTCCTATCTCTGTTCGGCAGTACCAGACTCCAGTGACAACTATTTCTGCCGACCTGACTCAAAGGATGAATAGATTGTCAGCTGATTTTGCAGCACTGCAACGAGATATGTTGATGCCTCCTCCACCGCCGCCTACACCTGTACCGCGCTGGGCTGGCTATCAACCTCGCCTTGTGTCATCTAGACGTCCATCTTCTCCTTTCCGTGCTACGCAACCACTTGATCTCTCGGTAGCGGGTAGACCTGCACCTCCTGTTTTTGTGCCTAGGTTTCCAACTACTGACCACAATGTGACAGTGAATAACGCGGAGCCGGAAACGGAAGAAGATGCTTCTCTTTTTGACACTGATCCGGAATCGTCAACGGCCAATTATGCTCAGACTTTGGCTCGTTTGTACGAGATGTTTCCGGATATGCCCCCTCCGCCAGTCATGGAACCACGGAGAGTGACTGCGATGTCGGACCTCCAGCCGGAGCCTACTCATCGTACATCTCTCCCGCCTTCCAGAGCCGTTATTGAATGTGCTGACTGTATGCGGGATGCCTTTGCTCTTCCTCGTACCCAGGATGAGAGGCAGAGACTCCTTCAACCTAAATCGTTATTTAAGCGTTCTAAAGGAGCCTTCCCGTTGGAAAGGCCTACTTTCCGGGCCTATCAAGTACATGGCTCTCCCTGGCATAATCGAGCTGCGGTCCAGGAACCGGAGTTCGAACAGTTTATTGGGGCTACCCCGCCCAAGAAAGATATTTCTCTTTCTGTTCGTCAGATGTGTATCCTGGAAGACACATCTAGACAGGGGATTGCGATTTCTTCCCACCTCGATTGGTTCCTCTTTGCTATTCGATCGATTTTGAATCGCATCCCTGAAACATCCTCAACTGGTTATGTTCCTATTCCGCTTGAGGATGTTAACCTGATGAAGGACTTCTTGACGGCAGCTGCGTGCGCGGACACTGATTTAATGGCCTCATCTGCCTATTTGTCAGCTATGTTCGTGCACCTTAGACATCTCACATTGTCTCAGGCCCTGCCTACGTACACCCCGGACAGTGTGAGGACCGCCTTAAGGGAGCAGTCCCCCGCCTCAGGACTTCTGTTCGCCGGCATTCTTCCGGTCTTACAGAATGAAATGTCCGCTGCCAGGACCACGCATACTTATTTTGCGCCCCAGAGGAAGCGATCAGCTCCTGCAGCTTCGACATCGTCTTCCTCGGAGTCTAAGAAAGCTCTTTCTGAGGGTTCTTCTGGGACTTCTGGGCCCAAAAGGTTTGCGGCCTCCTCTTCGAAGCAACCGGGCGGAACTCCGAGGGGGGGGGCCGATTTAAACGAGGCCGCGGAAAAGGGAAGTCCGCTAAACCCCCCA
Organism: Hanleya hanleyi; assembly: GCA_036873755.1. Lineage (NCBI taxonomy): Eukaryota > Metazoa > Mollusca > Polyplacophora > Lepidopleurida > Hanleyidae > Hanleya > Hanleya hanleyi. Next base: position 10,905 of record JAVTVY010019469.1, on the reverse strand, counting down.
AGAAATGCAGATGTTCGTTCTGCATGGCGAGACCGCACGATGCCGCCTTTCCCAATCAGGCCAAATCCGGTTCTCCCTGTAGGCGGGAGACTTTCCTGGTTTTGGCAGAATTGAGAGGCAATTCAGGCGGATCAGTGGGTGGTGAACACCTTACGGCATGGGTATCGGCTGGAGTTCGCCACAACTCCCCCGTTGACTACGTCACCCATGTCGTCACGGATTCCTGTGCGAAAGGAGCACCTGATGGAGATTCAAAAGTCTGTGGACAAGTTGGTAGAGAAGGGTGCAGTTATCGAACTTCCTCCAACCGATATGTCCCCGGGCTTTTATTCTCCGGTATTCCTGGTCCCCAAGAAGAATACCTCAGAGATGCGCATGATCATCAATCTGCGTTGTCTCAACAAGGACTTCTTGGCCCCGCCTCCTCATTTCCGCATGGAGTCATACCATTCTATTCGTACGGCTCTAATGCAAGGGGACTGGATGACGTCACTGGACCTCCAGGACGCCTACCTTCATGTTCCGATTTTCAGGGATCACCACAAGTACCTGCGCTTCTTGGTCGGCAACCGGAAGTTTCAGTTGCTTGTGCTCCCTTTCGGACTCTCCACGTCCCCATGGGTCTTCACCCGAATTTTCAACCCGGTGGCGGCGTTCCTGCACTCTCGGGGCCTAAAGTATCACTTTTACCTCGACGATTCCCTCCTGAGGAATCAGTGCAGGAACGATCTCATCAAGGACACCAACTTTGTTTGGGAGATCCTAGTTGCCCTGGGCTACCTTCCTCACGAGGGCAAATCAGAGTTGACGCCATCGCAGTCTCGAGTCTTCCTGGCCTAGCCTACATAAACAAGCACTCCCCCCAGCTTCTGGATCAGGCACAGAAGTTCTTCAACCTTTGTTGGAGCAACGGAATTTCTGTGCATGCTCGTCACATTCCCGGTCATCTGAACGTATTGGCAGACATGTTATCCAGGCCAAGTCAGATAATTTCGACCGAGTGGCAGCTTCACGAGGACATCCTAGCCCAGATGTCTCGGATATGGGAGATGCCGAATGTAGATCTGTTCGCCACCCGTTGGAACCATCTACTGCCGGTCTATGTGTCTCCTGTTCTGGATCCAGCAGCACTGGCAGTCGACGCCCTGTCTTTGGACTGGTCCGACATGATTGCGTACGCGTATTTGCCGCCAGCAATCTTGTCACAAGTTCTCCGGAAGATCCGAGCACACCCGTGCGTGGTCTACCTTGTGGCTCCGTGGTGGCCCACTCGCCCATGGTTTGCAGACCTGATGGATCTTCTCATAGACGTGCCCCGTCGGCTGCCGCTCTGGTGGAACTTGCTTCGTCAGCCGAGATCCAGCCTTTACCACTCGAATCCCGGTCTGTTTCATCTGACCGCGTTCAAGTGCTCCAGCATTAGCTCGCTAAGGCGGGATTTTCTGTCGAAGCGTCCGAGAGGATGGTCCGGTCCACCAGAGCATCAACGACTGCGGTGTACCAGAACAAGTGGAAGATCTTCGCTGCCTGGTGTTCTAGTCGCGGAATCGTTCCAACCTCTGCCAGCAGGTAGCGGACTTTCTTTTGCATCTGTTCCATGACAGGCAGCTTGTTCCGGCCACGGTCGACGGTTATCGGTCCGCTATTTCTAGGGTACTTCAGCTGACCACAGGTGTCAACCCATCGGTCGACGTCAACCTCTCTGCTCTCCTTCGTTCCTTTCGGGTAGAGAGGCCTACTCCAACGCCGCAGCTTCCTAAATGGGATTTGTCTTTGGTTCTTAGGCGCCTTTCTATGCCTCCCTTCGAACCTATCGGCACCTGTGAGATGAAGTTTCTATCTTACAAGACCGTATTTCTGATTGCCTTTGCCTCTGCCGCCCGCGTATCAGAAATCCATGCCTTGGACTTTAGGTCTTTGAGATATAACCCTCAGTGGACCTGGGTGGCGTTATCTACACTTCCGGAGTTTGTTGCTAAGAACCAATCTCTCTACGACAATCTTCCGAGGGAGTTCGTCATCCCGGCTCTGTCCAACATCTTGTCTGCAGGTGTTGACGATGACAAGAGTCATGTGCCCCGTCCGAGCTCTCTCCTGTTACTTGGCACGTGTTGAACAGCAGAGAGCAGGGCGGGTGCGTCTATTTATCCCGTTTGGGCCCTCATCGAAGCAGGAGATTTCCAAAAATACTATATCTTCCTGGCTTTCGAAGACTATTCGGTTTTCCTATTCGGACATACCTAGTGAGGTATCTAATCTAACCAAGATCTCCGCTCATGAGGTCAGGGCTTTGGCGGCTTCCTGGCCTCTATGGACCAATAGATCTGTGTCGGATATCAGGAGGGCCTGCCACTGGAGGAGTCACATGACATTTGTATCTCACCTCCGGGATATGACGCTACAACGACGGGACATTTACTCTCTGAGCCCCCTGGTGGCTGCCCAGTCCGTTGCAGACCCGTCGTCCAAGCACTAGACCCCTAGTGATTTTACCAGTTTTTAAATTTGGTAAGTTATCTTGCTCTCCCCAAATTTAAAAAAAAAGAGGAGGGTGGGGGGTATTTTGGGTCTAGTGTATGTCAGCTTTATTCACTGGGCCTGTCGTTATTATAGGTCGGGTGATTATATCAAGGGCCATATCGTTATTATTATACATTTATGGCCTTTGATTACATCGCTGACGCCTGTACTTCCCTTCGCTTATGCTCGGGGTCCTTTTGTTTCCGACCACTCTTTCCCTCCGTCCTGCTATGGTACTCTAGCAATAAAGTATGTGAAGGTAAGTTTTACAGCGCAAGAAATATGAAAAATTTGAAAATCAATTTTCCTATTTCTAAGCTTAAACTTACCTTCACATACTGTGATGGCCCTCCCAGCCTCCCCGCTGATGGGTTATTCACTCTGCGTTGAATAGGGAAGAAGGAAGTGACGTGGTCGGTCACGTGGGATCTGGGTACTCGCGCATGGCCATTGGGGCAGTACAGGGACTATTTTTATTCTGTTGTAATATATTACAATAGGGCAATCGCGTAAGAACACGATAGCAATAAAGTATGTGAAGGTAAGTTTAAGCTTAGAAATAGGAAAATTGATTTTCAAATTTTTCATTTTCAATCAACTGGGACAACTTCCTGGCTTATGCCTACCCGCCCATGGCCCTGATTCAGGAAGTTCTTCAAAGATTACTCAGCACGACTGCGTCATTCTGCTCGTGATTCCGTGGTGGCCTCGTCGTCAGTGGTTTCCGGTACTGGTTCCGCTTCTCACCGCTCCGCCACGTCGTCTTCCAGTTTGGCCCAGCCTGTTGCGTCAACCTCACGGGATAATACATCACAACCCGCGGTGGCTCAACTTGCACGTCTGCAGACTATCCAGAGTGCACTTACAGTCCAAGGATTTTCAGCAGAAGTTGCACAGACGATGGTTTCAGTCAATCGATCTTCCACATCGCAGCTCTATCAATCGAAATGGGCCTATTTCGTCTCCTGGTGCCGAGAACGTGATTTCGATCCCGACTCTGCCTCTCTTTCCTTAGTAGCTGACTTCCTCCTTCGCCTACATCGTGATAAGAAGTTTCAAATCAGCACCATTGAGGGGTACCGGTCTGCTTTGGCTAGGATTTTACGTCTTTCGACCGGCATCGACATTAGTCTGAACGACAATATCTCTGCTCTCCTACATGCTTTCGCCTTACAGTCTCGCCGTACTCGCCATCTGTTACCGAAGTGGGATATTGGTGTGGTTCTTAGTGCCCTGCTTCGTCCGCCCTTCGAACCTTTACAGTCCGCCTCTATTAACGCTGTTTCCTACAAGACTGCTTTCCTGGCGGCTTTCGCCTTGGCGTCTAGAGTTTCCGAGCTTCACGCTCTGGGTAGGTCGTCTTTGACCTGGACGGCAAATTGGTCTCGCATTTCCTTTCGTCCCGTCCCTGAGTTCATCGCCAAGAATGGGGCTGTGCGCCAAGGTCCTTGTGCTCAACGTTTGTACTCCATCCCTACTTTATCAGACTTTGTTCGTGACCTTGAGGACGACATCCTGTTATGCCCTGTACGAGCCATACGTCACTATCTCACTCGTACCGACCCTGGTCGGGGTTTCTCGTCGTCTGTTATTCCTGTCTCTTCAGCCAACTGCAGTGCGTGACATCACCAAGAATACTATTGCTTCTTGGTTGAAGAAGACCATTAAGTGGATATATCAACTTGCCATTGACGCTCACCCACTTCTGACCTATGCTTCTTCCCATGAAATTCGTCCCATCGCTACATCATGGCCTTTATGGAAGAACCTATCCCTTCATGACATTGTCCAGTCCTGTGCATGGAGTGCCAATTCAACTTTTACCGATTTCTATCTGAGAGATATGTCAGTACAATCAGATAGAGTGACCACGCTTGGGCCGCTGGTGGCTGCCCAGCACGTGGTCCAGTAACTTCAAAAAAAAAGAGGGGGGGGGTGGTATCTTCGTTCAGCGCAGCAAGTCAGTCAATCAGCCAGCTTACTGCATCATTACATCTAATCGGACATTTCATATATCCACCATATTACATGATCACCTCAATAGGTCAGCCAGCTGCCAACTTACTAGACCCGTCTCATCGGTGAGTATGGTTTAGGCATGGCTTTTCTTAGTTATTACTGGTTTTACTCTATTAACACCCACTGCGTCTCCACGACCTGGGTTTTCCTTCTATTGAGTATTGTGTACCACATTTACAATCAGTTTTTTGTTTTAATCCACGAGTACACTCAGCGTCTTCGACCCGGGTTCTCTCTGGGTGAGTATTTAGTGTGCTGTAAGCCAAACAGTCAGCCAACTTACGGCATCATCACAGCTAATCACATGTCCACCTTATTACATGATCACCTCAACAGGTCAGCCTGTTGCCAACTCACAAGACATCTTTCAAGACCTGACACAATGGTGAGTATTGGTTTTTAGGTATACTTTGTGTCAGTTTCAGGTTTAAAGTACAGAGAGTTGGTGCATGAGGGCAATTATGACCAACTTAGAAGATCATCTCAAGAGAGTCAGCTGCTGTCAACTCACAAGTCATATTACAAGACCTGACACTTTTGTGAGTATTACTTTCAGGTTACTAGTGTCAGCAACAAGGGACTAAAGTACAGAGAGTTGACGTAAGACGGCTTGTGGACTTAAAGAGTGGTATAAGATGGGCACCTTGTATACGATGTTGCCGGGATGTACATGCCCGCTTCTATTCGTTATACACTGATTACCACTTGAATACTCACAGCGCCACCGACCCGAGTTCCTTCGTGGGGGTAAAATTGTGCATCACATCCACGATCACGGTTTGCATGGACGAGTAATTAGTGGCCACATTCAACAATCTATTATGATTACTCCATGACTACCCGAAACGTCATCGACCAGGGTCCCTCTTGTCGAGTACTATTGTGCCATGTCCGTGATCATCTCAGCGGTTACTCTGCCTGCTATTGGAACTACAACAAGGCCGAGGTTTCCACCTCCATATGTTGGTAGTGAGCCATAAGCAATAGCAGGTGTAGATTTGAGCAATAAATATTAAACATTTATAAACAATGTTGGTATTTATTATCAAATCAAACCCTCCCATCCTGGCCCTCACTCCATGGCCTTGCACAACACACGTCTCGGGCTATAAGAGTGAGAAAGAGGGAAATTCAGGGAAGAGCAGGGGCTTAAGTAACCTAGCTGAGCTGGCTGAGCTCCCTAAGGGGAGGCAACTTTCCGTTTTAATTATTTGCAAAGGATACCCCTAAGGGAGATAAGGGCATAAGCAATAGCAGGTTTGATTTGATAATAAATACCAACATTGTTTATAAATGTTTAATTTTTCTTGGCAATATCTATCACGCTCTAACGTGTTGTGTATCATCAAAATGAGACGAAGAAATTTTGCAACATTGACTTCATTTTACAGATGGTCCAATTTTCGATGAAACAGTTTCATGTACAAATACTTTCTAGTCTTGTTTTGTCAATTACAATGCTATCATTCATCTATAAATATGTGATAAATAGATTATGATATACCCATTTCCATATCATTCCTGGCATCAGCCCTCGACACCCTTATCAGCCCTCGGGCCTTAATCTCTATTTATGAACATGTATACATAATGGAAATGGAGATGTACTGCTGTACCGTACTAATACTTGCCCAGTTCCAAACCTTTAGGTATCACATTGTTTATCAACAAATATCACATGTAGAATATACTACAGCTTTATCACTGACTGTCAGTTTACATGGTTATAATAGTCCTGTTACACGAGATGCACATGTATAATTTAATGTACCTGTATATGTAAAATTATTAAATAGCCCTTCCTTGTAGGTTTTAATCTCTCCTCGTGAATATTCAGGACATTGTCATAAGTAGTACCATACACAAAATGTTGAACAATAATAACTCAATTTCTCCTCATTTCCTGTTTTTGTATTCATTTTTTTAGGACTATACACTGCTGTGTGTATATCGATCTTTCTTGTTGACTGTTGTCGAGAAAGTGTGACATCTTTCAACCTGTATTGCAGCCCTTTTGGAAGTTTCATCACTTTGTTAACTGATCACCTCAGTATGGTAAGTTTAAACACTATGTTTTCCCATTTATATTTATATATATATAATTCTAGATCCAATTCAATGCTCTCTGTCTCCAAGCTCTTCGTAGAACATCCCTCAGGAAGTGCATTGTATCTGAGCATAACTGGTCAGATGAAAAATTCAGCGGTTAAAATGTTCAACAAAAACAAAATTGCCTGTAGAAAAATGTCTTAATGTCTGATGTCAGCAGATTGAACCTGGTCATTGAGTGATGTTCCCCAAGCAGATGATTGGTTGTTGTTGAAACAAAGATGGAAAAATCGGCATACATGGTACACATGAATGAGCTTCTTCTTTCTGTAGCAAGCTGATGCACCTAGCCTACACCTAGTCTTAGTACCTAGTACCTTGTAAATCTGTACAAAATTTTTAATCAAAGATCATTCTTGTAAAATGACAGCTGATTGCCTTCTTAAACACTCACTGATTGGTTCCACTTTGGTTTTGGTAGGTTATGACAGCAATAATATTGCCGGAACAAGTGTAAAAATTGGTGGTATTTTTGTCTACAAATAAAACTTGGCAGAGGATAAGTTTACAGAAGCTAATACACCTAGCTGCTTAGCATACATCTAGTCCTCTGCATGGTATGCTTTTGTAGCAAGCTTATACACCTAGCATACACCTAGTCTTCAGCGTGGTCTGCTTTCTAGCAAGCTTTACACCTAGCATACGCCTAGTCTTGAGCTTGGTCTGCTTTCAGCGTGAATATTGAATCAAATGTATGAAGAAGCACATAGATGGGGACATACATGCTACCCTGTAAATAGTCCATCAAAGGCACATGGTATTATTGGTATGTTATACACAATTGTTTTGTAGGGTATGTTGAGATTCATACAGGTAGGCCATAACACCAGAAGTTATAAGGACCCTTCTTTAACATTTTAAAGCACATTTTCATTAGTATCAATGTGGCAAATCTAAAACATGGTCAAATAACTGGTCCCGGGTAAAAAATCCGCCTTAAAAAGTTTTTGGTCTCAGTTTGTTGTCATTATCATGTCAGTTTGACATTTTTAAAAAATAGTAGTACATTTATTGACTTGTTAAACTGAAGTTAATTAAACTCCATGATATTCGAAGCAGTACACAATAGATTTAAAAATTCAATACCATTTCAGGTTTTCCATGACCAACTTCAGCAGTGTATATGGGTGAATATTTTGAAAGGGGGTCCCAATTAACCCTCAAATCCTCCTATGGCTTCCAGCCTCCTAGCGACTCTCAACCCCAAGTGGTTTCCAGTCCCCATTGTGGCTCCCAGTCCCCAATTGGCCCCAACCCATAAATGATTCCTGACCCCCAGGTGCCTCCCAACCCCACTCCCTGAGTGGCTCCCAAATCCCAAATGTCTCCCAACCTCCAAGTGTCTCCCAACCTCCAAGTGTCTCCCAACTCACAAGTGGCTCCCAACCTCAAAGTAGCTCCCAGTCCCCAAATGGATCCCAAACCCTGGTGCCTCCCAGCCTCCAAGTGTCTCCCAACCCAATGCGGCTCCCAGTCCCCCAAATAGCTCTCAGCCCTCAAGTGGCTCCCAATCCCCATGTGGCTCCCGAACCCACGTGGCCCCCAGTCCCCCAAATAGTTCTCAGCCCCCAAGTTAAGTAGCTCCCATCCCTCCAAGTGGTTTCACAACCACACCTCCATGCGCCTCCCAACCCCAGTGACTTCCACCCCCAAGTGGCTCCCATCCTCCTTGGCCCCAACGTCCAAGCTTCTCCCAACTAGCTCCCACACAAGTGATTGCCATCCCATGCCCTCAGTGGCTCCCAATCCCCAAGTGGCCGCTCTCCCAAACCACAAAGTGGATCCATAACCTCAAGTGTCTCCCAACCCCCCAAGTTACCCCATTCCCCCATGTGGTTCCCAGCCCCCCAAGTGGTTCCCAGTCCTCCAAGTGTGTCCCAGCTTTCAAGCGGCTGCCAACCCCAAGGGGCTACCAACATCTAAGTTGTTCCCAACCTCCAAGTGCTTCTCGGGTTGTCAAACCTCAACCCCAAGTGGTTACCAGCCTTCAAGTGGCTCCCAACCCCAAAGTGTTGATCGATCTTAAGAGATTCCCAGTCCACAAGTGTCTCCCAGCCAAGTGGCTCCCAGCCCCCAAGTGTGTTCCAACCTCCAAGTGCCTCCCAATCTGCAAGTGTTTCCCAGCCTTCAAGTTCCTCCCAACCCCAAAGTGGATCCACCCCAGGTGGCCCCCAGCCCCCGAATGGCTCTGACAGTCCCCAAGTGGTTCCCAGCCCCCGAGTGGTTTCCCACCACAGGTGGCTCCCGATCCTTAACCCCAAGTGACTCCCAGCCATGTTGCTTCCAACAACCACATGGCCCCCAGTAACACAAGTGGTTCCCAATCCCTCAAATGACTGACAGCCCCCAAGGTTCAAGATTCTTCATTTGCTGATCATAGTGCCCGCCATCGAGCAGATATACAATCAAGTGAAGATAATTAAGTATATATACATAAAGAATAACCTAGTTGATTAGAAATAATTTGATTTACAGAAAAACAATAGCAGTCATGTAGTTATGATACCAGGAACAATAATGCCAGGAGCAACAATTTCGCCGGCATTTTACAATTAATTATGATCTTACTGACTAATGGCGCCTCAAGTGGCGCCCGCCTTCAAGTATCTCCCATCCATCAAGTGGCGTGGAACCCCCAACCCCCAAGTGGCTTTCAGCCACCGAGTGGCTCTCAACCTCCAAGTGGCCCCAGCCTCCACAGACTCTCAACCCCCAAGTGGCTCCCATCCCCCAAGTGTTCTCAGCCTTCATGTGGCGCCCAACCCCCCAACCTCCAAGTGTCTTTCAACCCCGAAGTGAATCCAAGCTCCAAGAGGCTCCAAACCCCCAAGTGACTTCCGCAGCCCCCTAGTTGTTCCCATCCAACAAACTGCTTCCACCTCCCAAGTGGCTGCCAACCTCCTAGTATCTCTAAGTGGTTGCCACAACACCCCTCATTGGATCTCCACCCCCAGGTGGTTCCCAACTCCCAAGCTGCTTCCTACCCTCATTTGGCTCCCAACCCTCAGATGATACTCAACCTTCAGGTGGCTTCCAATGAGACTAAACACCCCCCCCCCCTTCCTGGCCTCCAAGAACCCCTTTGTCGAACTCAACCTCAAACTGGCTCCCTGTAGTGTACCCAAGCTCTTCTTCCTAGTACCTCCCTCAGGAAGTGCATTGTATACGAGTCCGATAAAAAATTCAGAAGTTAAAATGTTCAACAAATAAATTGCCTGCAGAATAAATGTCTAAATGTCTCATGCCAGTAGATTGAACCTGGTCATTGAGTGATGTTCCTCAAGCAGATAATTAGTTATTGTTGAAACAAAGATGAGAAATTTCATGGTTACTGACATTACATTTTGATAGATTTTGCTATGCTTGAGTGAATCTGTATACACCCAGTATGCATGCAGGCCAGTGATCTTTTGGGGCCTGCTTGCCTTTTACTGATATTTCCATTATGACTTGCTAAACTTATTTTGATACTCCATCGTAATCTAAAATAAGCAACTAAAAACTCTTACGTAAAATTGCAATCATCCTAAAGAGCTTCTAGCTTTATAAAATTTGTCCTCAGACAACCAAGTGAAACTTGAAACTTTCTTTCAAGAACTTATGTAGAAAACCGTATGTAGAAAACCACAAATATCAAAACAAATCATGAATTTATTTATTAATTCATCCAGTGGTTTTAAAAAAAGACTGGTTACTGACATTACAATTTGTCCACAATATTCTGACTACACAGCTTCACAGATAAAGCTCTATAAATACCCTTGATGAACTTGAAAGTCTCATTTATTAAAGTGATCGTAAACCCTCAAGTATACATGTAGTTCCCATCAAATGAAAGATCATTGTGAACAGTGTCGGAAAATATTTATTGTAATTTTTTACGATTTTATTTCACAGAGTAAACTGCAAATAAACATGGTATTCTATGGTGGTCTGTTGAAATCATATTTAGGTCCACTGACGTCACACTGCCTTAATACATATATTTCAAACTGTGTATGCCCTTTCCATTGCTTGATTCAAGCTTAAGGTGTGCATACTTTGATTTTCAACACAGTCTCACTGTTCCAATGTGTATGTTTCCTCAAAATCTGAGAGATTGCAACTCATAAGTGTCAAGTCAATCTGAATCTTGCATTTAATTTCTCCGATTTTGGTGAAACATGCACATTAGAACGGTGAGTCTGTGGTGAAACTCAAAGGATACACATCTTAAGCTTGAATCAAGCATTGGAAAGTGCATACACAGTTTGAAAT